>BHFT01004866.1:0-44876 GCA_004320025.1 Laticauda laticaudata
CAATGCAATTCAGCAACATAAAATAAAGAGATACAAATAAAACAAATCAACAAGAATCAGCAAAGCATCTCTGATTAGATTTTATTCACTGGTAGAATCTAATTGGAGATGCTTTGCTGATTCTAATCCAATGACCTGCTCCAGCAGGGTTAGAAGGGTTAGAAGGGAGTGTGTGTGTTAGTGTGTGCATGGCTGTCAAAACTCCAAAAACAGGTCAAGTATCTCTGGGGAGGCCAGTCATAAATTAGAACATTTTCTAAACAACCAGCCATTAAGTGAGAACCACTTGTATTTGGTTTGTCAGTCACCTGGCCACGCCCAACCAGTCACATGACCACCAAATCACACCTACCCCATCATGTGACCAGCAAGCTACGCCCACCCAGTCACGTGACCAGCAAACCACACCTTCAAATTAGGCCACACCCACAGAAATTTGAATCCCACCTCTGAGTGAGGGCACTGAGGATGAGTTTGTAGCACCAAGTGGCGGTGGACTGAAAAAGTTTGGGAACCACTGCTCTAAATCCCAATGGTTTAAGTACTTGGTTTCTTGATACTGTATTAAACTAATATTTTAAAACAATCCTTACCTAGATTTATGACTTTTTCCCCATGAAGCAAAGGACAGTATAGAAATTTCCTGTAGTTCACTCCATGTACAGGGCCTCATTATAATGGAAGCTGAATCTTGAATCAGTACTGGTAATGGAATAAAGTCTGCAATCTGTTCTGAGGGCATCATACTAGTGTAAGGGGTAGAGAAAAGCCCAACTTTGTTCTTCGAGTGAGGCATGGAAGGATCAGTTAGGAAAGCTGCCAATACATTTCTGCAGCATCTGCCAGCTTCCCAGATCTTTACTTTCCAACTTGTTTATGTGCAATAGCACATACATTAGGCTATATAAATATGGGACCATCTCACTTAACGACTCTTAGCTTGCCAGCTGGAAAGTTGGCAGCCTCAATTTGAGACCCAAGTGCTGCGTAGTGAGGTGAACTCTTGCCCCAGCACCTGCTCACTTAAGAGCATGCAAAATCGAGTAGATAAATAGGTACCCTTCAATGGGGAGGTGACAGTGTTCCATGCACCTTAGCTAATCACACAGATCACATGGAAATTCTTCAGACAATGCTGGCTCCCTAGGCTAAGAAATAGAGATGAGCACCACCCCCTTAGAGTCACAAATGACTGGACTGGGGAAACTTTTTTTTTATTTTCAGGACAAACCTGAAAAAGCAACAAATCTGAAAGAGGTTTTCAAGGATTAAAAAAATGTTCACATTTGTAACTCTGCTTTACAAAGGAAAATTCAAGACAAAAATCAAGAAAAGCTTTTCAAAAGGCATATTGTAATTAAAATATATAAAATAAAGGACTGCCCTGACAATAAAGAATGTTTGGTCACTGTACATACAGAATACCAGCTATAATCCATTGCCTGATGCAAAATATATAATGTAGGTATCTGGTTAAGGTATATCATGGTTCTTTTTTTAGCTTTTCTCCTTCCAATGGACAAAGGCAACATGCAAAGTTAAGCAATCCACCACCTTTTCCCTGAGTTCTCTGAATTGGAAAGCAGAAGCTCTCATCTTTAGCAATTCAGGCCTTCTGCTGAATAGTTTTATATTCACACCAGCCATATTAAGCCCTGCTAGCTGTATACAGTAATCAGAGGCATGGCTTATTAACTACAGTGTGACCAAATATAAAAATACCATCTTAGTTATCACTTGCTATATGAAAATTAAGGACATCAAGAGAAGCAGTATAAAATGACTTGAAGACTGAATTTTCTCCCCACCCTGCTGTGTCTTTGTCACTTTTTGGCAGAAGAGAATGGCTTATGCAACCATCCTGCACACGCTGAAATCACTGAACCTTCATTTCAAGAAAGAACAACATGAACAACTCCAGATATATCCATGCAGACATAAAGATTTAAAAAGAAAAATAAGCCAATTCTTTTGAAAAGTTATAAGAAACATCTTTTAGGCAAAATTGCGTGACTTTTCTTGGTTTGGTCAGAATTAAAATACCAATATTTCAGTTTTAAAATGTTGTTTATATAAAATGACGATGACCACAAATACTATAAAAAAATAAAACCTGTGGCTAAGGAAAATTAATCTTGACTATCTCTCTCTTGGCTATATCTCTTATATTATCTATCTTACTAGCACTAGCAAAATGAATACAGTTCAGGTATTAAAAAATATCATCCACACATGGTGCCTCAAAGCAGACTATATCTGAATTCAAAATATGAAAATATTAGGCAAAACATCTGTTGGCCTCTGAGTCATGACAGCAAGCACATTTCTGAGTTGACAGAACACCTTTCATATAGAACAGGGGTGTCAAATTAATGTCATCACTGCTACATCATATGACGTATCGGGACCTTTTCCCCCTTTGCTAAACCAGATGTGAGCATGGCCAGTGATGCATCTGGCCTGCAGGCCAGGAGTTTGACAGCCCTGATATAGAATATAGAATGAACTGACCTATATATCTGGCTACGCCAACAATTGTCAAACAACACTAAATAATTTGATAGGTTTACAAAGCATGCTGAATCATGCACCATGATTTATTAAAGTTTAGCATACTGTATGAACATAACTGCTATTAAGCTCTTAATAGCTATAGGAATAAATTGGAGAACATACCTTTAAAAATGCAAAGGGGAAATAAAAAACCACTTGTGTTTATAGATCCCTAGAATAAAATTCATTGGTATAGCTATCCAGATAGCATTAAGAATCCACCTATAACTACCAACCTTTGCATCCTGAGTAGATATTGACTAGGTTCACATGACATAGCTAATCATGGTTTATTGAATAAAATTGTCAATAATTACAAGTACATTTAGCATACTGCCATTTTTCATTTAAATCAGTAAATGAATTGGCCTTCTCAAGTAAATGAGGGCAGTTATGATATTGTTGCCATTATAGAAACTTGGTGGAAGAAATCCATGAATGGAATATACAGCTAGAGGGGTTTAAATTATTTAAAAGAAACAGGCCAAATAAAAGAGGAGGTGGAGTTGTACTAAATGTAAGAAATAACTACATCTCTACAGAAATAGAGCAGAACAATGCTAGAAACCATCTTGAATGCATTTGGGTCAATTTAAATGGGGGGAAATGACACTGCCATAGGAGTATACTATAGGCCACCCACCCAGCCAGAAGAAACAGATGAACTTTTTGTTAGTCAGTTAACTAAGGTATGTAGGAAGCACAATAGTAATGGGTAACTAACTACCTCGACATCAATTGGGAGATGACTCTGCACCAAGTGGAAGATCAGATAGTTCCTGATAAACCTACTAGACAACTTTGTCTTCCAAAAAGTAGAGAAGGAAACTAGGGGGTCAGCCATATTGGACTTAATTCTCACTATCAGAGATGAAATGACAGAAGGTATTGAAGTTACAGGAACCTGAAGGGGGTAATGATTATGCAATATTGGAATTCAATATTATGCAAGCACAACCAGTAGAACAAAGTCAAACTAGAGTCTTGGACTTTAAGAGAATTGATTTCAATAAACTCAGAGAGAGCTTGGGGAGGATTTCATGGATGAGAATCCTCAAGGGGAAAACAACCCAAGAAGCTTGGGAAAGTTTGAAAAGTCATATAATAAAAGTCCAGTCTAGCACATTTACAATGGAGAAGAAAAATAACAGCTCTCAAAAGAAACCAGCATAACTGCATAAAGAACTCTCTGATAAATTGAAAGACAAAAAGGACACATATAAAAAGTGGGGAAAGGGGGCACATAAATGAGGCAGAATATCAGCAAATAGCCTAAGCCTGCAAATATGAAGTCAAGAAAACTAAGGCTCAAAATGAAGTAAAACAAAAAACAAAAAAGCGTCTTTCAACATGTAAAAAACAAAAGTGAAGGAAATGATTGGTCCATTAATGGGAGAAAATGGCAAGAGGTTCACTAGCAAAAGGGAGTAAGCAGAACCACTTAATTAACTTTTTTCCATCTGACTTTACACAAAAGGAAAAAAAAAAAGTACCATAAAAATAGACTGACTAGGAATACAAGTTAAAATAGACAAGAAAATGGTAAGAGAGCACCTGTTTACCCTAGATGAGTTCCAATCAGCAGGATCAGATGGATTATACCTCAGGGTTCAGGAGGAACTGGCACATGTGATCACAGAACCACTGAACCATATTTTTCAAAGATCCTGGAGTACCAGGGAACTACCAGAGGACTGGAAAAGGGCTGGTGTAGTTTCCATCTTTAAAAAAATTTAAAAAAATACCTGGGAAGATTTTGGAAAAGATAATCAAGCAACAAATCAGTGAATACCTAGAAGTAAACGAAGTCATAACCAAAAGCTAACATGGTTTTGTCAAAAACAGACCATGCCAGACAAATCTTATTGCATTCTTTGACAAAGTGAGAAAATTAGTGGACCAGAGAAATGTTGTGAATCTAATTTACTTGGATATTTGACAGAGTAAACCACAACCTACTACTTGATAAGATAGAAAAATGTGGGTTAGACAGCATCATCACCGGATGGATTAGTAACTGGCTGACCAACCATACTCAATGTGTAGTCTTCAATGGAACTGCATCTACTTGGACAGAAATATGCAGTGGAGTACCTCAAGGGTCTGTCTTAGGCCCAGCATTTTTCAATATCTTCATCAATGATTTGGATGAGGGGATAGATGGGGAATTCATCAAATTTGCAGATGACACCAAGCTGGCAGAAATAGCCCACACTTCAACAATAGGCTTAAGTTAAAAAAGGATCTTGACAGACTTGAACACTGAACTATTGAACAAAATTAAATTCAGTGGTAAAAAAAGTAAGGTTCTACATTTAGGCAACGAAAAAAAAAAGGCAATGTATAGTGTAGATGATACCTGGTTCAATAGTAATAAGTATGAGAGGGATCTTGGAGTCCTGGTGGACAATCACTTAAATATGAACCAGCAGTGTGCTGCAGCTGCCAAAAAAGCCAATACAGTCCTAGGCTTCATTAACAGAGGGAGAGAAGCAGGATCACATGAAGTGTTAATACCACTTTATAATGCCTCAGTGAGACCACACTTGGAACACTGCATCCAGTTTTGGTCACCATAATGTAAAAAAGATGTTGAGACTCTAGATAGAGTATAGAAGAGCAACATAGATGATTAGGGACTGGAGGCTAAAACATAAAGAACAGTTGCTGGAACTGTGTATGTCTAGTTTAATGAAAAGTAGGGGTGACATGATAGCAGTGTTCCAATATCTCAGGGGTTGTCATAAAAAAAAGGGAGTCAACCTATTCTCCAATAGCTGAAAGCAGAATAAGAAACAATGGATGAAAATTAATCAAGGAGAGAAGTAACCCAGAACCAAGGAGAAAGTTTCTGACAGAGCAATTAATCAGTGGAATGACTTGCCTCCAGAAGTTGTGGAAATTTTAAAGAAGAGATTGGACAACTATTTGTCTGAAATGGTATAGGGTTTTCTGCCTGAGCAGAAGACTTCCAAGGTCTCTTCCAACTCTTGTTATTTTGCTCATCTAAATAAAACCCATGCTTTCTTAACTTATAGGAAACCCTGCTTAGATTTCCCTTAAGAACCCTGTCAAACAATTGTAAATGCCTCAGTTAATACATCCTGTGCTAAATTTGAATTTTCAATAAACAATATTATGTTCACTTGTTTTTTTTATGATTATCACAGATCAGTATTCATGGAACTGTATACACCATTTTAGATCAAAACAATCTAACTTGGTTTGTTCATTGAATAGCAACTACTTATTGTTCATAGCAATAAATTTCCTTCCAAAAGTGTAGCAGATATTCCTAAGAGAAAATAATAAAACAGATGGATGAACTGAGTAAATTCTACAGTAGAACACAATATGGCCTGGAAGGAAAACTAAAAGTAAGTGTAGCTCGTCACTTAAAAGATATGAAAGTATTTTTCTCCACATGTGTTCCACAAAGAAGTACTCTTGTTTTATCTTTGCAACACATATTTACATATTTTACAACTTGAGTTACCATAACAACAGGTCTTATTCTTCAAATGCTGCGTCAATATTTTCCAGAGATGTTTTAAAAGACAATGTGTAAAATGTCATATAAGATAGCACTAAAGTGTAACACAGAAAGCATAAAAATAAAACTCCATTAAATACAGCAAAACCTTATTGTTTCTTTTTCACATGAAAATTAATTTGTTGAGAAAGTATTTCATAAACTTGGGAAGAATAAAATTGGGAACAGAAAGAGTCTACTTTGCTTTCTGGCTCTCATGAAATTCAATCATCATCTGTATCAGATTTTTTAAAATTAAGCATGGTAGTAGTCCTCACTGCCCCCAAATGAGAACAAATGCTACATTTACCAACCATTTTAATCTCTGTATGATATATTAGAATTAGTTGTTGACTGTATGAAAAGAGAATTGGACTTAAAACTGGAGTCAATCTGAAGAGCTTATCCAAAGAGCTTCAGATTGATAATATTGTTGCGATACAAGCTCTGCCTCTTATGGACTGATGTCAGAATCCACATACAAAACCTTCAATAGCAGTCTTCCGGTTTGCAAGGCTTCAGCGGTTGCAGGAATCCGCGATCGTGCATGGTCCCTGCTGCGCTCGCCACTGGAGTGCCCCTGATCCAGCTGGATTTGGGGGCTATAGTTACCCCGCAGAGGTAACTGAAGATAGGGGAGACTCAGCAGGTATCTGGGGGAATTGCAACCCCCCCTCCTCAGGTGGCTTAACTCCCTTCTCCGAAAGTGGTGGAGTGACAGTCAGCAATGGCCTCCACAAAGAAGCTTTCATCCGGATAAGAATGTGCAGGAAGAAGCTGAGAAAGTGAAAGTTTTTGGCTAACCAGGATGACAAGTAATATTTAAATACCCTGGAATTTAAATTTTATTAAAGATACATCATTCCCGCGTGACGAGACGGAAGAAGCGGCGAATGAAAGTAAAAGGGGAAAGTTTTTATTTTTTCCACTCTCCTTCCTTACGGTGATAGCAAATGAATGGGAGAAATCGGAAAAACCCATTTTGGCATCAGCAGGTAATTAAATTGAAAATTGAAACGCAAGGGACAATAAAGATTTCTGAGCATTGAAAAAAAAAAACTTTTTTTTGCTATAAGTGGGAAGGGAGAGGAAAAGAAATTAATATTAAGATTTTCTTGGAGGAGGCTGCTTGGAATTTATAAGATTAGAGCGAAACTGTAACAAAACTTCTAAAAGATATATTTTAAACTGAAGCTTTATAACTGAACTATAACCTAAGGAACAGAAAATATAAAAAGAAGAAAGTGCTAAATGAAATAGACTGTGTGTATTTGCATTGCTTGGTGACTTTGGGACTTTGTGGAAATTATTATTTGAAAGACTAAAAATATTTAGGTTGTCTAAAAAAACATTTTACAATAGCCACTACTTGTTGATGAAGTGAAAATTGAATTTAAAAGCTAAAAGAAGAGGATCAAGAAGGGAAGGGCTCTTCTGGATCTGTTTTCCATTTTTTAGAAATGGTGATTTATACCTACCAGAAACTACAAGAACAAGAAGATTGGGATGAAGAAGAAGCCATCTTTAATGAAACAAACAACTTTAGTGGGGAAGAAAAAGGGAAAGAAGGGAAAGAGAATGGAGAATTTAAGACTTTAAAAAACAACAAAAAAGAGAAAAATAAGGTGAAAAATCGATACAATGTCAGAAAGCAACAGAAAAGAGAAATACAGAAGAAGGTGGAGTTTAAGAGACAAGGGGGTGAAAAGGCAGGATTGGAGAAGAAATGAAGGGAAAAAGGGAAGAGAAGTTAAAAAGGTTTAACGAGATGGTAAAAAAACAAGATCCATTCAGAGATAGTGGGTAAAAATATGATTAAAAAGAGATTCTGCAAAGTCCATAAGATTGTATTGTTGTATTTATATTTGAAATAATGTTAGAAAATTGGATTTAATAATAGAGCTTAATTTGCTATGATTATTGTTTTAATTATATTATAAACTTATTATTCTTTTTTATTTTATAATATAGTAAGTAGGCTTCAAAAATGTACTAAGTAGAACCAGAATGAAAAGTATAATTTATTTAAGTGTTAAATTTAGGGGAAAGATTTAAAGGTGTCATAGTCTTCAATCTGTGATTACAGAAGAAATTTTGTGTTTTATGAGAAAAGATAATAGAATATTGAAATAGAACAGACAAAAGAAATATGCATAATGATTTAAATTGAGATGAAATAAGTAAAATAGAATTAAGAGAGTGAAAAGAGGGGAGAAGCTATACAGAAAATGTAGAATGGTAAATAAGATATGAAATGGGATAAAAGTGAGCATTAATTTTGAATTTATGTCTGTATAAAAACTTGTAACCCGGACAAAAGCCGCTTTCCAAAAAGAGTGTTTTGTGTTTTGTTTGTGTATGTTTGTTTATTGAAAACTAATAAAAAAAATTTAAAAAAAACCTTCAATAGCAAGTACAAATATCCAGGGAGATACTGAGCATCCCTGCTTTGTGCTCCTAACTGATGGCAAATAATTCAGTATTCCAGAGGTTTATTTGGATCATTGAAAATTAGTTACCATATGTTTTAAAACGCTAATGTGAAAATGTTCCACCAATGTAATCAAAGGATTACATTGATTAGGATTACATTGATTTGATTGTGGTCAATCAAAGCCTTAAAACATATAAGGTAAGAATACATAAGAGAATATAGGGTCTCTAATATAATGCAGACAATTTAAAATGCGTGAAATGAACCTGCAATCTATCTGTTTTTAAAAACTCTCATGTTATATATCCTACCTTATGAAATAACAGTCTTCTTAAACAAATGATGAAAATATTTAAATCATGATTCAGCATAGTTATAGGACAGGTGTGTCAAACTTGATTTTATTGAGGGCTGCATCAGGATTGTGTTTCACCTTGGGGGGACAGGGTGGGTGTAGCCTGGGTGGGAGTGGCTTGCTCAATGTCACTCATGTCCGAGGTGCCTGTGGTGGCTCAAGCGCTCTGCCAGTGAAAACAGGCTCTTTCAGCTGCCACGGCCTTCTGGAACCCTCTGCCAGGGAAAATGGAGCTTTGGAGAGCGGCCCTCCCGAGCTCCATTTTCACTGACAGAGGGTTGTAGGAGACCGTGGCAGCTGAAAAAGGAGTTCAGAAGCCTGTTTTCACAGGCAGAAGCACCACGGGCCGGTCCTTCCCTGTTTCCAGGGCAGCCCTGTGGTCCAGATCTAAGTACCCTGCAGGCCAGATCCGGCCCCTGGGCCTTGAGTTTGATACCCTGTTATATTATAATAAGATTATGTTAACTAGTGCTTTATCTTTATTTGACCATGATTCAGAAATTAAACTCCGCCTTATGGAGGAGTTAAAAAGAGGCATAATTGGGAACAAATTACACCTCTGTTAGATCAGACCAGGTTGTAAGATGCTTGTTAATCAACAAACCTGAGCATAATCTCTATGCAGACAAAATAGGCCTAATATTAGCAAACCCTATTGATATGATTCCTACATTACAAGAGAAAACTTGACAAAATTTTGTAAAATTTGAGGCTATGGCAGAATGAAAAATAAGCTTTGCAGAATCTGAATTACATTCTTGGCTTGAACAAAAAACTCAGCATAACATTTTAATACCTCTTGGTATTCCAGAAATTGCCAACCCCTCCCTTTCTCCGCAGTATTGAGTCACTGTTTAAAAAAAACCCAAGAACACTCTATCATCTTGTAAATTTGAACCTTGCCCTTGTAAAAAATGCTACTAAACCTAAAATCAGAAAATGGGATAATATCAAATTATTATGGCTCAGGAGAAATACTACCATAAGATGGTTTTACTTCCTAAATTGCTATTTTTATTTCAAATTTTATCAGTTTGTTTATCTTGTTAATGCTCATACAACAGCAAAAAATATTTCTTAACTATAATTTCAGGGGAAAATTGTGATGTTGTAAAAATAAAAGACTTATACAGTAGTTATAAACATCTCATGGGTTGGTTTGAAACTCAGACTTTATATTTTTATTATGGGGCTTCTGTTCTAGGTGTAAAACTTTGGAAGAAAAAAAACATTTCCAGAGGTTAAAACCAGCTGTTTATGCAGGTGACACAAACCTGCCCTTTTGCAATCAACCAGTGTCACCAGTAAAAGATCCAAATACTGTCTGGAAATTGAACCTGCTAACAGCATTGAATAGAGACCCACCAACAGTAAATTATGAGATTCTGTTTTTATGTTACAGTTTTGTGTTTTATTCTCTAGTTCCCTGCTGAGACCTTTGCTTTTTAAACAAAGTATTTTATTCTTAGCCATATTTTATTGGACTGACAACTAGAAATGGTATAAGTTCTTTCAATGGATTTTTTCAATTTAAAATATATCTTGTTCCAACACTATGCTTTAATAATGTTGCCAATCCTCTGATAAGTTGTTCATAGCTGATATTTAGCCCCAGTACCTAAAGCTTGAGAATCTGCACTGATTCCCTTCAAGTTCAGCCAGATCCATGAATATTAAATTCTGCTTGCCCCAGAGCAAAAGTATATTCACTAAGATACTTGCTGAGATCATGAGTCTCCATGTCCCATTTTTAAAACAAAGGCATTAATAAGGAAGCAGAGGAAAAAGTAAGACATTCAAAAACAAAGAAAATGAAAATTCAGTATTTTTATATTGTTGTTAATAATGAGACATCATGGTTCAAAGAAACCTGTTCTGAATTATCCTGAATAATGCAAAAAGAGCAGTATTTACAAGGCCAACAAAGAATTAGCTCTTCCTAGATACATTTTGTAATGAAACTGAAAGCTACAATAACAACATAAGAAATATTTGTAATGTGATAAAAACCTTCATGTAATGCTAGCTATTGTATGAATATATCTACCATCAATGGCTAAATGGATAAATCTTTAGGTCAGAAGACTGTACCACATTGCCAATATCTAGACAAGAAAGAACATTTGATTTTCTTGTGTTACTATCAAAATATTTGTAGTAAGAACAAATAACATGTAACACAAGGACTGGTTTCACATACTTTGCTAAGCCACCAGTTTTTTTCAACATGATTTAAATGGATGCTTGATTCATTTATAAGGCTCTGATATAAATATGCTATATTTGATGAATGGTATATTAAGTAGACACATATACTCAGCTAAAGTTCATTCCATCCCATCTATTTAGTCTTTTGTCTGCCACAGAACATTCTAGAAACAAATCAACCAGCACTTGTAGGAATCCCAATCAATGGGTTTGTGCATATATTTTCACACACAAATTAGTTCTAAACAATATTCTTCAGCTAATAACATGTACCAGTTAAAATGCTGGTTTAAGTGTAGAGAAAGCCAGATTCCAGTTGAGCTTTAACCACAAAAACTTACTAGTCACTTTGGGCTTCTCACCTACCTCATAGATTATTGTTTTCGGGAGAATTCTGAGTTGAAATCCACACAATCTTCCTGAGATTGAGGAACACTGCCCTGTCTAAATCAGGGGTTGCCAATCTTTTGGACCTCAGGGACCACCAAATTCATAATTTTAAATCCTGCATACCACTAAAATGAATTTTGACTGATGGTGGCTTTCTGGCGTAGTTTGGGGGAGAGAAAGAAAGACTTTTGCTGCTTTCCTTGTGTGCAGCCAAAAGCAGAAGAAGAAAAAAGCAGAAAGAAGCAGCCCAGTTGCCAGGCAAGGCATGTGGGGTGGGTGCGGCAAGTTCCCCCTTCCGCCCTTTCCCCCCTCCCCTCACTACCTCATTTTGTTCACAATGCAAACAATGCAAGCCTTGTGTTCCCGCAGGCCATGTGGATGGCGCAGACTTGTGTTCCCATGCAACCTAGATTAATTGGGGGGTGCTTTGGGGATGACATTTCTCTGCAGACCACCAAAATTTTCTCCTGGACCACCAGTGGTCCCCAGCCCACTGGTTGGCAACCACTGGTCTAAAACAATCAAGAAAAGGTAGTCAAATCCATATTCTCCCCCCCAAAGTTTTATTGGATTTTTATTTTTAAATATACATCAATACACACAGCAATAATGATAATCATAATAGTTGTTGTATTAATCAACCTGATATAATCCTAGTATTAATATACATGGTTTTCTTAGATAAGTTATTGAATATTTCATTGTTTCATTTTAATGCCAATGATGATATAAGCATAGATGTAATACCATCTTTCAACTTCTGATCTTTTCCATCAAATTATTACTTATATTCTGTTATATAAAAATTGTATCTGCTAATATTCCCCCTATTTCTTATTTCTACCTCTATTGTAGCTTCTAATCAGGTTACCATTGCTAATCCTAATATTAACATACATGTTTATATTAAGACATAGTCCTAATAATACAATTTTTCAACCTCCAATCTTTCTCCTTTCTATCCATCATCTCTTCTTCGTTTTAATACTTCAATTATTATTTGTTTTTTGGCATGCCTCCCATAGTTTTCTCATGGAACTTTTTCTCTGTCAGCATCTGTATCTTCACCATTCAGACAGAATATTACTCCCATCTCTATCCTCCTAAGCAGGGGTGGGATTCTACTGGTTCTGTCCACTTCTGTAGAACCAATTGCTCTGAAGAGCAGCAAACAGATTATAGAACCGGATCTATGTTTGCTGCTGTTTTGGCCTACCCGCCTGCCCAGGCTCTTACCTGATCTTTATTTCCTGCATTTTCAACCACAGCTGCTTTGTGCGACACAACTGTGGTTGAGAAAGCAGGAAAAAAGGACTTTTCCAACTGCTGCGCACTTGCACAAAGCATTGCTCAGCTGTCTGGGCAGCTCAGCAGGTCATAAATTGCACTCGTGTGACTCGAGTGACAGAATTGGTAGCTATGCCAGTTGGATCCCATCCCTGCTCCTAAGCTGCCAGATCTCCAGAGTATCTACCCAAACCCCTATCTCCCTTTCAGAAATATCTTCAGGTTATCCGATTCCGCTTTTAAATCTCTTTAGTTACTTTTCCCTTAGTTTATTTTATCAGCCATTATTGTCTTTATCATCTTCTCCTTCTCATCTTCTTGCTGTTTTTGCTGGTTTTTTCTGTTCAGTCTTTTCTTCTGTTCTTTCTGCTATCTCCTCTCTTTCCTGGACTCTTTGATCTTCATTCATTATCAGTTGCAGCATATTTTCTATTTTCCCATATGTGCCTTGCATTGGGTTCTTTATCTCTCTATGATTCTTTTCCAAAGTACTCCTAATGCTTTGAAACATCAACACCATTTCTCTTGAAATCTCACTCATTTCCCCCTGGCGGAGCGTCTTGTCTTAATTTAATAAGTCTTACTCAAGTCCAAAAACAATATATTCCAGTCCAGTGTTACTCTTCAGAAAGTTCCATAATCATCATTCTTTACATCTCAGGATTATTAAGCAATTCCATTTAAGTAGTCCAGGCAGCTTCTGCAAATCAAGTCACTTTATTTTTACTTAAGAGTCTTCCTTATTCTCACAATGGAGCCTCCAGTAATCATAAAGTAAATAGTTATAGAACAGTAAGTGTCACCACAGTCCTCCAGATGAATGCTTATTTCTCTTATCAATTTTTTTTCTAAACTTGTAGGGGTCTGGTGTATTCCATTCACCAGTAGATGGTGCCTTCAGCTTAGGTTTCAGCATTGTTTCAAGTCTTATAGATTTGATGAATCCAAATTTAATTCAATTTGTAGAAGCAATGTTGGCTATTCAAGTAGATAGTTCCAGCATTTTATAATGCCTTTCCGAAACAATGCCTGCCCAATTTAAAAATACAATTTTCTATATTTTAAAAGGTCTTTAGTTTTTCTCACCTTAATTCCTTTCTTTTGGGATTAGGATTTTTCTTTCTATGGTTCTTTGCCACTTTGAGAAATAGTTCTAAGAGTCTCTTTTCCTGGATTTTCCTCTTTCTTTTTTTTCTTTAAAGTTAGGGTCTAGATAAAAAATAATCTTCTCACCCAGCTCCAATCACTTCCTCTACACCACTCCTGCACATTTCTTTGTTGCCTCATCTGTCCCAGCTTTGTGGCAGCCATGATGGCTGCCTTTTCTCCTCATTGAGTCCAGCAGGAGAATTGCTTCTCTCCTTGATCTACAGGGTGCCCCTCTTTTCTTCACCATCCCTACAGGGTGGCTTTAGCTCCTTTCAGAGCCCTCCAACAGGGAGAACTTGACATGGGAGAGCAGAGATCTGCTCCTCATGTCCGATAGAGCTACAACATCAGCCGGAAGTAAAAAACCCATATGTTGTTGAAATATTTGCTGAAGTCAAGATATATTGTGCTCACCACATTCCTATGCTTGACTAAATAGATCACAGTCTCAAAAAGATGGTTTGTCACGAGTTATTTTTTCATAAACTCATGCTAGCTAGTTGATTCTAGGAAATACTTAAAGGGATTTACCAGATCAACTGCATATTCAGAGGTTAAGAGCAAGCCAAAGGAAATATTGTTCCAAGAAGCACGTGTTAAATTGTGGTCTTGTGGTTGCCAATTTAAAACATTTTGTAAAGAGTTAAATGGAGGATACATTTGTCAAAAAGCTACAATCATAATGTCTGTATGTAGGATTGTAATTGGTACATCTAAGAACAACAGTATGAATATCCTATGAACAGCTTTTCTAGAAATAGAGTGTATTTGTGAATTTCTGATCCAGATTCCATGGTTATTACACATCCATGCTTATAAAGAGTTCTATGGTTATAAATGACTATTACAGCCCAATGTTAATTAGAAAAATAATCTGCTGCATCTTAATTTCTCTGTCAAGATGTGCTAGAAGCTATTCCAGCTGTTCTGCAATAGCTGGCAAATGAAATTCTTTTCCTCCTGTTTGAGAGATAATTAATGTCACATACAGGTTCATAAAGAGGTCTGTGTAATTGTCCCACAGCTATTTGTTGATATTTATGATAAACCAAGGACATGTAGAAACAAATATAGATTAACAACTTTATTATTCACTGAAAACTTACTCATTTTTCATTCACACATGTATAGAATACAACTCAATCTCTAGTTGGCCAGACTAGGTTTGATTTCCAAAAGAAGGGAGGTAGAAAATCATCATGCATGAATTTCATTTTGCATAATGGCTGCTAAGTACTATAATTTTCATCTCCTTTTCATAACTTCCCTACAGCTTCACCAATCCTAGCATGGCATGGCCCTATACTTCTTAATACTTTTCCACTTGAATGCCATAGCTGCATCCAGTGTATTTGGGCACAATTGCTTATTTAAACACTTTTTCTTGTTGAGTTTTCAGAGTTCTTTATTCTGTCATATTTATGCATGATGTATAAATTGAAATCTGTCTGAATAAACAAATTTGTAATTGAATCAGCAAGGGCTAAAGGTTCACTGGAACAATACAATTAATTGTTTGCAAAATATTAGGTATGTAGAGACTGAATGAACTAATGTAGGAAGAACATTGCAGATATCAGGGGCTACTAAAGAGAAATCCTGTCATCTGGATAATCCCCCCTTCCGTTTTTGAAGTAAGGAGAAGAGAATTCTTAGAGGGATCTCCTAGACAGCTATTTAAATTGGCAGATTCAGTATTTTTCATCACCTTCAAGTGTGTGTGGAAGCATATTGTATTTTGTATTTGTATATATTAGATTTATATCCTGCTTTTCAATCAAGAGCTCAAGGCAGTTTGCAAAGAGTACCTTTCTCCTATTTTTCCTTAGAATTCTGGGAGCTGAAGTCCACAGGTGTTAAACCTTATTAAGATTGAGAAACTCTGCAACAAATAATCAACAAATCCAAAGCAACAGATGGGAGATATGGTAAGATGGAACCCAGAGTTCAAAGCATGGCATCAGGAAAACATGACAGAGTTGAAACTGCAAAAATTGTTCTCAGTATTTTATCTCAGAGAGGGAGGCCAATAAATCAGCCATGCTGAGCCAGATGCCCAGCTGAAGTAAATTACTCATTAGAGTCTACTCTCCTCCCAGCCTGACTTGTATCTGACCTGCAGAGCTCATCCCTCTGCTGTTGCAACTTTAAACCACACTTCTGCTTATGATAGTGTGGGGCCTGAAGGACTATCAGTGAATGTTCTGGGGGCTTGCTGAATCTGCCTCAGCTGGGGTGCAGTTACTGATTTTAACATTTTAACAATATTATTATCTTTAGAAGCCCTTGGTTCTATTTTCTCTTCCTCATCAGAAGATGAGTGCATCAGGAGCATATTATCATCAGATAGATACAGAGCTGGTTGAACAATATACCAAACAGCAAGGGCGGACTGGTTCAGGCGAACTGGTAGTTCCAGTGATCAGTCAAATATTAAATAACATGGCCATAGGTGTATACTATAGGCCACCCAATCAAGCAGAAAAAATAGTCCTTTTTGCTAACCAACTAACAGCTATATGTGAGAAATACATTACAATAGTAATGGGGGACTTCAATTACCCTGACATCAATTGGAAGATTAATTCTGCACCAAGTGAGAAATCAAACAGGTTCCTAACCAACCTAGCTGACAATTTTGTTGTCCAAAAGATAGAGGAGGGAACTAGAGGGACAGTCATATTGGACTTAATTCTTAGAAACAGAGAAGAAGTGATAGAGGGAGTTAAAACTGCAGGAACCTTGGGTGAGAATGACCATGTCAAACTAGAATTCAGCATAACGCAAACATAAGCAATAGAACATAATCTATTTTAAAAGAGCTGGTTTTAATGAATTAAAAAAGAACTTGGTAAAGATTCCTTGGATGAAAATCCTAAAGGGGAAAACAACTCAAGAAACTTGGGAAACTTTGAAAAATATGATCATAAAAAGCTGAGACCAGACAATACCACTGATAAAGAAAAAGAAAAAAAATCCAAAAAGAAACCAGCATCGCTGCACCAACATCTCTCTGACAAATTGAAAGACAAAAAGAACAAATACAAAAAATGGAAAGAGAAACACATAACTAAGGCAGAATATCAGCAGAATGCCTGAATCTTCAAAGACAGGAAAGCAAAGGCTCAGAATGAACAAAGACTTACAACAAAAGTCAAATATAACCAAAAAAACCCTTTAAACACAAAAAAACAAGGAAAAAGTCAAGGAAACAGTCGATTCACTAAAGAGAGAAAATGGCAAGGAAGTAACAAGCAGCAGAGAGAAAGCAGAGCTGGTTAGCTTATTCTTTGCATCGGTCTTCATGCAAAATGAAACTATAGCTTAACCTACCAAAAACATAACTGTAAATACAGATTAGAAATAAAGGTTAAAATAAGCAAAAAATAGGAAGAGAACAGCTGTCTGATCTTGATGAATACAAATCACTGGGACCTGATAAATTACATCCAGGGGTGGGATTCAATTTTTTTAACAACCAGTTCTGTGGATGTGGCTTAGTTGGTGGGTTGGGCTTGGTGATCATGTGACTGGGTGGGCGTGTCCAACTCAACATCACTCATGTCAAGCGGTGCTTCTCCTTGCCTGGCCTCTCATTACAGTGGGGATGCTGCAATGGTCATAAGTGTGAAAAAGAGTCATAAGTCACTTTTTTTCAGTGCCATTGTAACTTTGAATGGTCACTAAATGAACTGTTGTTAGTCAAGATTACCTGTACAAAAATACAAAAAGCTTCTTTGCTTGCAAAAATCTGCCCTAAATACCAATCATTACATTAAAAACACCTGCAAGCTGGAGTTACAAATCAGGCAGGGTGCCAGAGCACCTTGAGGAATTAAAATAGTTAAAATGCAGTGATATCTATCAGCAGCCAACTCTTGCTCTTAAAGTGAAATCCTTTAGCAGAGAGTCATTTAAGCTCTCCAGAAAAAACACACCCAGGAAAGCAATCTTTAGATCCATTTGCACTACTTAAAGATACCAGCTGGTCTCACTCACCTCACAAGATATCCTAAGGAAATCATCCAGTTTTAAGGAAAGGCCACATGCCCCCCAGAAAGGTAGTAAAAAAAATCAGTGCCAAACTTGCATCCTGCCTCTTGGAAGTATACCCCAAAATGACAGTGCCAGATACCACTAAAGCAGTGAAGGAAGACCCCCTCCCCAGATAGAAAAAGAAATCATGAAGCAGGAAAAAATTCAAACACAATACAAATAATTAAATCACAACAATAGTTGTTGCTTGTTGAAACTGAATAGGGAAAATTATCCCACCAATAAACACAGGATTAAACATCACCAAGCACAGAATTAACCTTCACCAAAAACCAGTTTTAGACCAAAACTCAGAAAGAGTATATCAACTCACATTTGAATGTCAGCCTTTCTAGCTAGCCAAGAAATCTTGCTGAATGTCATTCATCTTGGTTCCCTGTCATTAAAAGCTTCTTTCTGACAGCTCTGTTTCATTATTCAATTATTTCTTCAAAATGCTGATTTCCAGGGAAGTATTTCCTCCCAACACCAGTGTAAAAATCTTAAAACAACCCTTCCCCTTTAAGAAAGTCAAGCCCCAGAAGCTCTGGAGGCAGGAAGTCTAGGCGAACTGGCAAGAATGTAATAAGGGTGGGAAAAAAGCAAAAGGCGATTGGTTCTCCAAACTTCCTAGAAAATTAACAAGGAGTTCTATAGAACCGGTCAGAACTGGAAGAATCCCACCCCTGATTACATTCCAGAATTCTAAAGGAGCAGGCAGATGTCATCTCAGAACCACTGTATCACATCTTTCAAAAATCCTGAAGAACCAGGTAAATAATATAATACCTAATAAATAATAATAAAATAAATAATAATAACAAATAAATACATACATAATAATAAATAAAAATAAATAAATACATAATAATAAAAAGATAATACCAGAGGACTGGAAAAAGATGGTTCCCATCTTCAACAAAGGGAGGGAAAAACAGACCTAGGAAACTACAGACCAATCAGCCTAACATCAATACCCAGAATGATACTGGAAAAGATAATAAAAAAACAGATCTGCGAACATCTAGAAACAAGATTTCATTATTGATCGTCAGTCGTACCCAAACGATTTTTGTCTAGTACGGTTTGGTTAGAATAAACATTCTTCAACATGGTGACTATATTAGTAGACCAGCAAAATATTGTGGACATAATATACCGGTACTTACACTTCAGCAAGGCATTTGACAAAGTAGACCACAACTTACTTCTTGGCATGCTAGAAAAAATTAGGGAAGATAGCATCACCCAGATGGATTCATAACTGGCTGAAAAACTGTATTTAATGAGAAGTCCTTAATAAGTCTTATATCTGCATTGAGGGAAGTAAGCAGTGGGATACCACAATATTCCGTCTTAGACAGTGGTGGGATTCAACAAGTTTGCACCTATTTGCTAGAACCATTTGTTAACTTTCCGAGCAGTTGGCGAACCGGTTGTTGGAAAGAAATATCCTTTTGTTTTTGTCCCACTTTACAGGGCTAAACCTGTAAAGAAGGCAGGAATGAAATATTCTGGTATTGTTTCTAGGCTTATCTTTATTGCCTTGCTTACAGAAACTACCTCTCAGTAAACTCTTATTACATTGTAATAGCTGAATGTTCTTGGCAATACACCCAGAGTTACTGTCTCCTGAGCTTCTCTTGAGTTTATTTTCTTTTCTTTTTTGCTGGTACTTTGCTTTGCTTTATTATGGGCTTGACTTCCTTGCAGGGAAAAGGTTGTTTTAAGCTTTTTACACTGTTGTTGGGAGGAAATGCTCCCTTGTTGGAATTCTTCCAGCCAGGTTGCAACGAGCAACGCTTTGAAAAAATGATTGAATAATGAAGCAGAGCTGCCAGAAAGAAGCTCCCCCCCATGTTTGATTTATTTTATTTGTATAACATATAAAAATTCAATTTCAATCAAACAGTGTGTTATCTGGGTACAATTTTTTTAGGCAATCGTAATTAAAGTGTTTACAATAGTATTCATCACAATAACATTGATACTATAATAGCAATAATATTTAATTTACCGATGTTGAGGTAATTTCCTGGTTAGGAGAATGAGCGCATACAGGGAGACGTATTTGAGAGAAGTGTTTGAATAATACATACACACAGTACACAGATACACTGTACAGTAAATGTAGGTTTTTACTTCCAGAAAGTTTAAGCAAAGTTCAAAATAAGCAGTCCAAAAGTCATTCACAGGTAAATCAGTCAGTTTTTCAATCTAAGGATAATCCAATAACAAATTCCAGTGTCAAAAACAGTTCAGTATCAGACTTACATCAAATCCAGTAATATCAGTCAATTAGAAGAAATGGAGGAACAGCAATACTTTTCAACAGAAGGAAACAGAGATACATTCACACTCTCTTCTGAGACTCAGACTAAAACAAACCAGGTTTGTGGCACCATCTTATGGCCGTTTGAGAAACCACACCTAATTAGAGTTTTGCATTTTCTTCAAGATACAGTTTTAAAATGTTAATCCTGGTTTATATATTTCTAACCCAAATACTTTTTAGGTGACTTATATTCCGAAGAACCTACTTTAACAAATCTCCATTTTAACATTTATCCTTTTCATGTCCCCATATTTCTAACTTCTGTTTTTATTATCTAACCATTGGTAAAATAAGTCCCATATCAAAACATATTCAGTTTCGTCTTTGTCCTTAATCATAAATGTTAGTCTATCCATTTCTGCACATTCTTTTTTTTTATTATTTAAAAACAAAAAGTACAAAAATCTCATTTTCATTAGCAGTTATTGTGTCATTGTATATACATGTTTCTTATTTTGTGACTATACATTATTTTTATCTTTATCCTTCACTCATTCCTACCACCATTCCTATGTCTCATAGTATTCTCGATCCTCTTTGCCTTTCAGTTCATTCACCTAGTTCAGCACAGTCCATTATTTTTTGAATCAAAACTTCATCTGGTGGTATTTTATCACTCTTCCAATTTTGTGTCTTCAATTTGTGCTAACATGATTCTTGCTGCAGTTAAGATGTGTACAATAAGCTATCTGTTCTCTTACTCAAATTCCCTTTCATCATACCTAATAAAAACGTTTCAGATTCCAAATTCACTTTATATATTTTGTAATCTCAAAAAGCCATCTCTGTATTTTCTTCCAGTATTTTTTGACCTCTACATTTCCACCACATATGGAAAAACATTCCTTTCTTTGCACTTCCAGCATTCTGGTTTCAAGGTGGATACATTTTCGCCAGTGCTAAGTGCCATCTACAAAACATTTTATATTGATTTTCTTTGAATGCCGTCAACAAAGTCAGCTTCCAGTTCTCGGTCCAAGTCTTTTCCTTCTCATCCAAATTTATATTATGACCCACATTTCTCACCAGTCATTGGTCCCTTAACAATTTCCTCCTCTAGTTCTACCTCCAGTAAATAATTATATGTTAATGTTATAAATTTTATATCCTTGCCCGTCAGGATTTGGTGCAATTTTTGTAAATCTTTATCTATCCCTAGCTCCTTTAAATCTTTCTTAAATTTAGTTTGAATTTGCAAATATACTCACCAGTCTAATATTATCCCTTGTTCTTTTAGTTTATCCAGTGTTTTTAATTCCCCATTCACCTACCAATTCTTTTTATCGAATCATTTTTTTTAATGTCCCTTGTATTTTGATATAATATAGTTTCCATAGGTGAGATCCAGTTTGGCCTTTTCAAATAATGCTTTTTTTAAAATTTTCTCCCATGTTTGTAAAAGTGAGTCCCTTATCAAATGTCTATGGAAATAGGAGTGAATCTTATTCTTTTTAACCCATAAGAAAGGCATGCCACCCAACTTGCCAAAATTCTTTTATTTTTTAAGTTTATCCACTTCTTAACCCATAGTAAAATTGCTGCTTGATAATACGTTTTCCATTTTGGGAGTCCAAGGCCGTCTCTGGTTCTACTATCTTGTAACATTTTTAATTTTATTTGTGTTTTTTTCCCCATCCATATAAATTTCATTACCATCCTATCTAATTCCTGAAAAAATTTCTTACCCAATTTGATAGATATTGTTTGAAAATAGTATAATAGTTTCGGTAGTATGTTCATTTTTATGGCCGCTATTTGGCCTAATAGCGATAGTTGTAATTTGGTCAGATCTTTCTTTATCTGTGAAAGTAATTTCATATAATTATCCTCTTTTATGGAAGAGCATCTTCCTGTTAACCTTCCTAGATATTTAAGTTTTTTGACATTTTGTAATCCCAATTTCCTTTCCAATTTTTTTTTACTTTCTATCAAGTTTTTGGTTATTACTTTTGTTCTATCTTTATTAATTTTTAGTCCTGCTACAGCTCCATATTCTTCTAATTCTTGAATTAGATAGGTCCCTGACTCCATTGGATCTTCCACAAAGAACACTAAGTCATTATATACTTTATATATTCTTTATATTCTTCTTTTTTGCTCTTCAGTCCAATTATCTCCTTTTTTTGTCTAATCTGATTTAAAAGCACTTTGATGGTCAAGATAAAAAGCAGAGGTGACATTGGGCGTCCCTGCCTAACACCTTTCATAATCTTAAAGTTTTCAGTAATCTCCTATTTATAATTACCCTAGCTTTTTGGTTCGAATAAATTGTGCCAAACATTTTCTTGAATTTAGATCCAAATCCAATATTTTCGACCTATTGGATCAAGAACTGCCAGCTGAGATTATTGAAGGCCTTCTGAGCATCCAAGAAAATCAATGCTGCCTGCTTTCCCAGGTGGGCCTCATCGTATTCTAATATGTTTAATACTATCCTTATATTGTTCCTTATCTGTCTAGAAGGTTAAAAGCCATTATGGTCAATATGAATAAGTTCATTTAATATAATTTTTAGTCTTTCCAATGTTATTGTTGCGAATATTTTATAGTTGCATTCAGGAATGAGATTGGTCTATAATTTTTAATCTGTTTGTGGTCTAAATCTTCTTTAGGGATTCGTGAGATATTCACTTCTGTCCATGAATGTGATCAATGTCTGGAATATTCTATCTGACTCTGTGGTTTCTTCCCCAAACCCCAGAAATTTTAACCTTAGACTTTCTACTATTGACCTTACCTCTTTCCTAAGAGGTCTGTGGGGGATGTGCATAAGTGCACCAATGTGCCTACTGTCCCTGTCCTATAGTTTCTTTGATTTTTCTTATACGTATCCATGTATTCATAACTGTGTTTTCACTTATACTTATTATCTTGTAAGCAATTGACAAAACAAATAAAATAAAAATAAATAAATAAAATATGTTGCAGATACTATTCCCTTGCTCCTTCCAACATGCAGAAAGGAGAAGAAGTTGCAGCAAGCCTTCCATCCTTCCTTCTTCTCTACATTATGGCCGAAAACAACAGAGAACATCCCTTCATGGATTATAAAGAGCTATCAAATGTGAATGTAAAAATATACCTGACCACTAGCAGTGTTATGATTTTTTGGGCTGTCTAGTTGCCATCCATTTTTTTCTAGTGCATATCAGATAGCCTTGGTGATCTCTGCTATGGGTCCAACAATGCCTATAGTATAAATTAGTGGTTTTCATTCTCTGTGCTGTAGCAATAGCAATAGCATTTAGACTTATAATAGTGCTTTACAGCCCTCTCTAAGTAGTTTACAGAGTCAGCATATTACCCCCAACATTCTGGATCCTTAGTTTACTGACCTCAGAAGAATGGAAAGCTGAGTCAATATTGAGCTGGTCAGAACTGAACTGAACAGTTGGCAGGATTAGCTTGCAATACTACATTCTGATCACTGTGCCCCCAGGGTTATATAGCACATTTATGTGCCACAAAAAGTTCAGGAGTGTGTCACATCAACAAACCTCCCTCCCTGGAAAACATATAGGAGTCCTCCTAATCAACTTGCTCAGAGTGAAGAAGCGACTTGGATAAGCAGTGAAACATTTTGAACCAAGAAGAAAAGAAGTCCAATTGCCATGACTCAATTTCCAGACAACTTTACCTGGATAACCAAGAATTTTCATTCCATCAGCAAGCCAAAGTAAATCTGAGGAAGTGCTGCAAAACTGTGCAACTGAAAGCCTATTTCTGTGATATCACCAGAGGCAGAATGATTCCATTTCTTCCACAGAGATCCCCAGCAACCTGTAACATCTTAGGACTTCCAGATTTGCAACCTGGATTTCTCAGCTATGAGATGTGAGCCCTGAGATGAGAAGGGTTGGAAACCATTGATATAAATGAACAATCCCCAAAACAAGCAAGCAAGCAAGCAAGCAAGCAAACAAATGGATAATTTGTTACTATTTCTATATTTAAAAATAACCTTGAAATGTAAAAAATGAGAATATCTGAAATCCATAATTAGATTGGTATGTCTTCGGGAATGAAAATTCTGAAGCATGAAACTGTTTTGTTAAAAAACACCATTAAATCCTGTATTCTATTTACAGTAAATTATTTTTTGTTGCTTCAAACAGTTGACTGCATATAGGTGCTTCGTGATTAGGGGGTGGATTTGAACAGAAGAACAACAAAATCTACTTCCTATGAGAAAGCTATAGTATCATTCCAAATGGAACATATTTCCAGAAAAAATAATTGGAACTAATTAGGAAACCTCCAGTCATGCTTATTGTACCAAGACAGTGAAATCAGATTTAATTAGATGAGGTGTCAGGAGTGCCACTGGTCTTATAAAGAATATCTTTATTAAGGCAGTTCGTATATACACTTGATGCTTACTATTATTAGGAGATTCCACTACATATTTCTTTATATTAAAGGTATTTTAATGGTAGCAATTGTCAGGCTAATTTACAATGAGTGACAGAAGCATAACTCTGAGGCAATGTAAAAGACCAAAAAAAGCTTGATTTGCATCTTTGTGTACCATACTAAGCATTTTTTAAAAATAAAATATTTGTAATAATCATGTAGCTTTTCTGCTACCAAATTACAACCCATGCAATGTTAATAACATTATTTTAAATAAATTTAATGTGATCCTTTCACCAACAAGTATTTTGGCTCTCTGTCCAGAACCTGACATAAATTATTATACATAGATAGAGATTCTAGATTTTCCCTTCATTAGAAAAAGCAGCTGCATGAAGAATACACCTTTTCTAAAGCAGCTGGGAATTCCTTTGCAATTAAGTGGTATTTTTCTTCTGTTAGATGATATCATCTTTGTATGCACTCATGGTGACTAAACCCAAGAGGTAATGGTTCCAAACTGATGAATAGCATAATACATCCAGTTCAGTGCTGCAAGATTCCATAAATATAGTATGTATGTTCATATAAACAGGGATCCATAGAAATATTAAAACAATGTCATAGTTGTAGCTTTGGAAAACTCTTATTTTCAATAGGATGCCAATTAAAGGAGATTCGTACAAAAGCATTCAGAAAAGTTAGTCTAACTCAGTGTTTCTCAAACTTGGTAACTTTAAGATGTTCAGACTTTAATTTCCAAAATTTCCCGAACAGCAAGTTGCTACATTGGACAAACATTGGTCTCGCCATTCTGTTACAACAGTTGGTAATAAACATGGTTAACTAAAAGTAGTGGGATTTAACTTAGTTACAGTTCATTTGTTCCATTTAATTCAGCAGTACTCATTCAGTTCAGATGTATGCATTACATCTGTTTGCTACACTGTTTTACAAATTTAAATTTGCATTTACAAGAAAGCCCTTTGCTTCTGTCATCATAATACATGGTCGTTGATATTTTGTTTGCTTCCACATTTGTCTCTGCATAATTTTGTATTATCATTAGTCACTTGACTTGGGATTCTCCTGTCAATTGAGTCATAGAGGGGAGTTACAGAGCAATAGCCTTTTTTTTGTCTATCCCCAACTCTAAAACTTAATTCAAAATAAAAGGAACTATGCAAAAAATGCAGTACATTATTTTCCCTAAATAACTCTATCACTTTATTGTGAACTGTCTCTTTTTGTCTCTGTGTTTCTGTCTCTGTGTCTCTGTCTTTGTGTCTCTGTGTCTCTGTGTCTGTCTCTGTCTCTGTCTGTCTGTCTCTCTCTCTTTCTCTCTCTCTCTCTCTCTCCCCCTCCCTCCCTCTCTCNCTCTCTCTCTCTCTCTCCCCCTCCCTCCCTCTCTCTCTCTCTCCCCCCCCTCTCTCTCTCGCACACACACACACACACACACACACACAAATGCAATGTTCTCAAGTTGACCTCAAACATTGGTGACTACATGGACATACAAATCCATTTTTGGGAAATTAATCTAATGGAAGTAGTTTGTCACTGCTATTTTCTAGAATATTTTTCAATTTTCCAATCTAGCCAACTTTGGTTGATAAGAATTGTGATCTGAATTGTGAAAATCTAATTGACCAACAGATGACAAAATATTTGTAGTCCCTACCAGGTAGTTCTACAATTTTATCTCCTAATCAGGTATTAACCAGATCTAACCATGACTAGTTTCTGAGATTATAGAAATCTTAACGATTACTTTCCTGCCAGAAGAATGTTTTTAGAGTAAAACATACTGTTCTAAAGGCATACTGTTCTAAAGACCTTATGATCCTTGATGAATGTATATTTTCTTTTTATGTACACTGAGAGCACATGCACCAAGACAAATTCCTTGTGTGTCTAATCACACTTGGTCAATAAAGAATTCATTCATTCATTCATGTTTAATTACAGATCTGAGTGAAACTATTATTATTTTTTGTTTAATGTTTATTAAACATTAAAGAGATGTGACTCTGATTATAATTACCTCCAACAAATGCCATCAATCTATAGCATCTGAAAATTGACTCAGCAGTAGACTTTAAAGCTATAATATATCTTCCAATGTTGAAACTTTCCCCTTCTTTTCTGCTTTTATAACATCTATCCTGAAGAATATGAAAACTTGCACAGACTTTTACAAAGGGTCTAACAAAATTATGAAATTTGGATTTTTCCTCTACAAAAGTCTCACTGAGTACCATGGTGATGTATTTTTGGCATAGGGTGAATCCTTTCCATTTTTCCAGGTTTTCAAACTGTTATACATTTTCCAGGATGCTTATCCTCAATTTAATTTATTTTCATACTGGTTATCCCATTTTGTTTTAAAGGGAAGCCATTGTCCTCTCCACACAAAAAGAAGGACTTGTCTGAACTATAATTTAAAAGAGGAAATGATAGGAAGATTCAGCATTTGTCATTCAAGGATGGGATGGAATGGGGTGGGGAAGACCAGTTAAAATATAATGCCAGATGACATTTCACTGTTTCCAGCTTTCTTGTATATTTCTGATTATTGATTTTGGAACAGAAAAAAATTACACTGAGGTAGAATACAACAATGCTTATATTTTCTGCCATTGTCTCATTTTGAATCTTAAGGTTCCATTGTGAATGTTTTGTTTCATTCTGTTGTTGCATTTTACAAGAGTGTAGCATCATTCTTAAGAAAAAAATCACTCTTGATATTCTCTATCATTAACACTGGATTTAAGCTGGTAAAGTATGGTGCAGAATTTAGTTTTCAATAGGACCTCACTCTGCACTCAGATAAATTGTCTTATTATGAATGATTAGATTCAAATGGAAATGTTAAATTTCCTTTTGAATCTAATCATTCATAATGTGAAATTATTGTCCTTTGTAAATTTGCTAAAGTAAGAATACAGGAAAGGGAGCATGTTTAATTGTTCTGTATTCATTTTAATGCATAGGATCCTGTTTTTTCCTCATAATTTATTTCACATTACGAGGTAATAGGTCTGACTAAGTAAATAAGGACATTTTTAAAATGGATGATATAATAGACGAGCTAAATAATAAGACTAACAACCCACCAACTCACAAAGCATGCATTAAGGAGATCTGTTCATGCAAAAGAGAAATGGATTAATATCATGCTCAGGTGATTTCTATTGTCACCTGTAAAGAGAATGGAAAAGAAAAGTAGAAATTGTATTCCTTTCTGTTTTATAATTTCTCACAAATGGGGCTATGGAATTTTCTTCATACCCCTGAAAGCATATCTTAAATTGCATGAGATCATCCCACAATTGAGTCTAGTTAGACATATTTTGCAGAAAGTTGCATAAAAGGGGGAAGGAATGAGGTACAGAAAGACTGAATAAAAGGAGGTGAAATATTGTGCCTTTGTTAAACTTTTTTTTTAAATATACAGGCATAAAAGTTGAAATCTAGCCATCCTGTATACTTCAACTCCATTAAAGATAGCTGGTTTGCTCGATGGAATGTGACAGAATCAGTTCTTCTTCCCTGTCACAATTCCTGTTATGTTTTCTAGGGCTATTTTTTAGGATTCCCAATAGGAAGAAGAGACAAAATTTCTATCATATGAATGAATGTCTGCTTGTACAATATTAAACTTTATGCTGTATGTAAAAATCTTCTATTGATAGACTTAAGCAAATAAATAAAAGGAATAGGTGAATACAGGTGGTCCTCAACTTACGACCACAATTGAGCCCAAATTTTATGTGATTGTTAAGTGAGTTTTTCCCCATTTTACAACTTTTCTTGCCTCCATTGTTAAGTGAATCACTGCAGTTGATAAGTTAGTAACTCAGTTGTTAATTGAATCTGGCATTCCCATTGACTTTGCTGGTCAGAAGGTCACAAAAGATGATCACATGACCTTGGGAAACAACAGTGGTCATAAATATGAACCAGTTGCCAAACAGCTGAATTTTGATCACATGATCATGGGGATGCTGCAGAGGTTGTAACTGAACAATGGTCATAACTCACTTTTTTCAATGTCATTGTAACTGTCCTGACCCAAACCCTCCAAGGAAACAAATACGAAACAAAGATAACAGCAAAACCTTTTAATGATTCTTTACGAATTCTGTTCCTTCATGGTTAAAAGACTGTTTCAAACTAATTGTCTCTGATAAGAATGAGCCTTGCCAAAGTTGTGCAAGGCTGCCAAGAACTCTAGATAAAGTTACTAAGACACAAAGAGTCTCCAAACACTAACCAAGATACTCCAAATGTCCACCAGGCTTGAGTGCAAAAACTTATTTGCTTTCTGCAAAGAACTCTGGTTTTTCAGCTGGCTTTTATCTCTTAAGGGAGGGGCCATTACCTTGCAGGCTGACTCCTGAGTCGCCCGTGCTGCTGCAGCTGCTCTTTTTCTTCAAGCAGCCCTGCAAGCATGTGTTCTGGGCACAGGCTCCTCGGGGACCTCTTCGTCACTGCTGCCAGCCTCTACAGTCTCTGAAAGCAGCATTCCACTCCCTGATGGTCTTGGTCCCATCCCTGCATCACACGCAGGCCCCTCATCTGAGTCCTCGCTCTTTCAGACCTCAGCTGCCTGCACCTGCTGCTGGCAAACCACAACAGTAACTTTGAACAGTTACTAAAGGCCTGGTCCCACTGGCCGATGGATGCAAAACGTATGCATAAAGGACACAGCGGACGAGCAAAATTTCGGGGGTGGCTCTATCCGTTGTCATCCGCTCCAAAAAGTGGTGAAAATTTGCATAAACAGAACGGAAAAGAACGGACGTGGGTAGTATGTAGTGGGGATGTTAAACGGTTGTTCATAGGAAGCCTAGCGATGAAATGGATTTAAGTGGATGACACCTCCGAAGGGGTTCCGAGGGAGAATTTCAAAGTGGACGCATCGCGGAAGGGGCGGATGCATAGCGGATGAGCGGTGCATCATGGACACCTATAGGAAACAAGAGGGGATGCCACTGGATGTAAGCGTTCACTGCGCATGCGGGGAGGATGAATTGCATCAGCTCCGTGGATATAAAAGGATGCAGCACGCAACACAGTCAGCATACAGAGGAAAGACGTGCTGCCACATATATAACGCAGAACACTATGGTCATCAATCAGGCAGAAAGGAAGCCTGTGCCTACTGGCACAAGCCCTGGCAAGAAGGCCAGAACCAGCACCCACCCTCCGGCACTGACTCTGAAGCTGCTGCTGCTGCGTGGAGGACCAGCCTCAAGCCCGTCTGAAAGCCCTGCTGCTCAAGCTCCTGAAGGCCCTACTGCTCAAGCCCCTGAAGGCCTGCTGCTCAAGCCCCTGAAGGCCCTGCTGAAGCCCCTGCCAGAGGGAGGAAGAGGCAGGGAAGCAGAAGTTAGAGAGGAACAGTACACGTTTCCAAGGAGCATGAGGATGAGGTGTGAAGTAAGGCTGAGGGAGAACGAGTACCCTCTGGAGAAAGGCCACATATGTTTCGGGACACCAAGAAGAAGCAGCAGCTTGGAGACAAGGCAGAAGAGCCGGGGTAACTGCAGAAGTCCTCTGTCAGCCTCAGATGTTCTTACCATCGCTCTTGCATATTATGCTGTCATAAGAAGCGGGGAGGAGGGGGAGTAGGGATAAGTCTGGAAGTGAGCTGGAGGTGTTACATTCTTCTGTTTTGTAATGGGGGGAGCATACAATAGAAGTTAGGTTTCTATTTCTCTCTTAGCTTTCTTTCTCTGTGCAACTGCAACCCGTTATCAAAGTATGCAAGGTCAATGGACAGAGGCCACATCATCACGAAGATGCCACATGATCATATCCACATTCTTCTAATTGGAAGTTTCATCTGAACTATTGGGCGTGGGAAACTTCCATCACTTGTATTGTGAATTGCGACCTAATTTCTCAGATTCAGATTCTTTGGTTGCTACGCACTTCACTTTCAGTAAAAGATACCTTTTTCTCTAAACCTAAAGAGTCTAAGTATTTCTTTCCTAGATTTTGAATGGAGCTCCGCCTGACATTATTCTGAATCTGCCTTACCAGCCTAGCCCGGAGAAAACACCCAATTTTCTTCCAAGTGGGCCTGGACATCATTGTCATCTTCAACTAGTGATCAAGAAGACCTGGGAGCCATTGGAGGGCAAGATTCCTTGCTGGTACAGGAAGCCCAATCGCTAGGAGAGCTCAGTCTGGAAAGGATCAGCGTGAAGCCCAGATGGTCAGTGGGGGTATGGCTGGAAGATCTGGAGAAGGACACCCCCCGGGATCAAACTACCACCGGCGTGGAAAAGAGGAGCCATGGCAAGAGAAGGAAAAGAGAGAACTCTCACTGAATCAAGCCAGGAGACTCCTTGGTGAAGCCTTTGACACAACTCCAAGGTGCACAAGGTGTGAAGGGAAAGGGGAAGTAGCCCCAGCTAGAAGAAGCAGAGCAGTCCCCTCTCCCATAAAACAACCTGAGCCAGCAGCAGCCCGGGGCCTCAGCGGGTGGTGTAATTCCTAGAAGGCATAAAACTCCTAGACTGCCTCCGTTAGAAGTAAGATACGGGGAGATCCCAAAGCCTGGATTTTTTCCTAGCCCAAGTTTGGAGCTATATGAAGAATACGGGGAGGATTTTCCCTCAGAAGCAGCCAAAGTGAGATGTGTTACCAGGCTCTGGAGGGAACAGCTGGAGAGTGGATGGTGACCTGCATAATGATAATCGCTCCCAGTTGATGAATTATAACTCTGTTCATGACTGCACTGCGGCTAGGTTGAGGACCCACTGGCAGAGCCAAGGCCCGGATTAAATGAAGACATAAATCAGGGGTGAGGTCAGTGGTCTGACTACACCAAAATTTAGACAGTTAACCGGTCATTATCCGAGCTGGTCCAGGAAGCCACTGATAGAAGTGTTAAAGATGTATTAAATGAATGTTGTACCAGGGATGCCATTGCTAGAAGAGACCCAAATGACTTGCAGATGTGGTACTTGCTGCGCGAAGAAGTGGAAATATCCAGCCACAAGCAGATGGCGGGAGGTTCGGAGGTGGAGCAAGCCTTTCCCCCCACATCTCAAGAGGTCCCCAAACCTCAGAGGGGAGAGGGCAGCAATACCCAACCCCTCTGGCGCCAAAAGGAGGGAAAGAAACCTGAAAAATCCCCAGCGAAACCTCGCACAGTGCACTAAATCGAAAGAGACGGCAGAGGTTACCTCCGCAGAGAGAAGGAATTCAGGAAACCCCAGTTAGACCCTGAGGAGGAGGATTTCGCTTCAGAAAGATGACTTCCTGGTAAGTTCACAGCGTGGCCCTATGACCATTCCGGTGAAGTTGAGGGTACCAATTCAGGCCGGTCAAAGGGAAATGCTAGCCTGTTAGATTTTGGGTGATTTCCACAAGTGTATAATTCAACACGGAAGCAGTGAGAAAATGGGCTTAAAACTAAAAACCTTGAAGATGCCACATTTCCTTTGCCAATTAGATGGATCAGTGACTGAGGTTTCCCTGCACGATTTTACATGGAACCTATAGAATAGATCATGGTAGGCCATGATGAGACTCTGCCTTTTATTGTGGTCCTGGATGGAGCAACCCTTAATTACTGGGATGCCGCTGGCTCTGGAAATGGACCCCCAGGTTAACTGGAAAAGGAGTTGTTGCGCATACGCACGCAAGGCAGCGACCAGGGAAAAGAGGGCAGATCTCAGCCGAAACTTCAGATCTGATTGAAATAGCTCCACAGATACCTAAACCGTGAAAGGGAGGAGAAAATTCCAAGAGTATTGGGATTTAAAAGAAGTGTTCAGTGGAGCAAGCCTCGGATGAGCTTCGCCCTCACCGGCCAACAAACTGTTGCTATGAGATTTTTGCCTGCGGTGAGCTCCGAAACGAAGTTGTACTCAATGACACCATGGGAATTGAGGAGCTAAGACTGTTTATCGATAGAATCTGAACGTGGTTTCATTCAACCTGCTAGGCCCCGGGATGGGCCCCAGTGTTTGTCCGTAAAAAGAAAGATGGTTCCAAACGCTGGTGGTGGACTACAGACTTTTGAACGCCATTTCCATGGAAACATGTACCCTCCTTCTGATGAAGGACATGTTGGCCCACCTAGCGAAGGGTGAAGATTCGCGAAGTGGATTTTGAGATGAACAGTTTCAGCTGCAGCGGATGTGAGTTGAGGGGATTGCCAGAGGACTTGCAGAGAGGATACAGCAGACATTTAATGGATAATAATGGACATATAACGTTTGTTTGCCCGTATATGTTTGCTGGATGTACATCGTAGCAGGGAGAAAGTCATCTGTTCCAAGTTTTGTGCACTCAAAACTTCTTGCACGGATGAATAGGCAGGACGGATTGCTCGACAGATAGAGACATATGAAAACATGTATGCAGTGATACACACGGATGCATAGCATTTCCATGGACCGGCAAGCTTTTTTTAATGTTTTAACATCCTCTTTTCATCCATAATGATGTGGACCGGGCCTTTAGTAATTGTAAGTCAAGGTTCTACCTGTGCAACAAACTAACAAATTGCTTCCATTTGAGATCACCAAAATGGAAATGGATAAAAAGATTAGGAAATATAATACACATGACAAATTCTAATTGCCTTGACCTAAATCAAAATTGAATGTTATATGAAGTTTGAAATATCTGTTAATAAATGGACTTAAATTTTGATGACAACAAATAAACTAAAACCATTCCCATTAGTTTCTAGCCTCTTTGGCAAGTTATGACCTGGATGCTTAGAATCTCCATAGATAATGAGTTTCTTGAATCATCCTTTACTTGAGTTCCCAGAACTTGCAGTAGAGCAAACTGTTGTCTTTCTGCCCATCTTTAAAGTTTTTTAAAAAAAACAACTACTAGTAAAAAAATAAAGAAATTTAAAAATGCAACATAAGAATTTCAATGGCAAGTTTAAACTATATAAAGTACACTAAAATGTATCCACATTACACCAAGTCAAGTTAAAATACTCAACTGTTTGCATACTATAGAGACTAACAGTTATTGTAAAATTGTTTTGCTCCAGTCAATGGTATAATTGCAATTAACCAAAATGCATATTGTGCAATGAAGTTTAGTCAGCTCCAGAAAATGATTTGAGGATAAAGAATTAAATTAAAGCCCTCTGTCAACGTCCAACCAACGGATTGGAAGAGGATGTAAAAAAGGAAAAAACGACTTGCCATCCATTGTTAATCGCGATGCTTACCGTTGCCTCTGTTTTGTTCCTCTTATCCGTTGAGTGCTCAAAACTTTTGAGCAGAAAATGTATCCCATGCGTCTGTTCTGCATCCTCTAGGCATATGGGGACATCTGTTCTGCATCCGTTACAGCATCCGCTATATCCGCTAGGCATCCGCTGCCATCCGCGCAACTCATCCTGCTCCATGGTAAACGGACGCAGGAGGAAGGACGGAACGCGCAGCGTTAGTAGCACGGACGGAGAACGGATGAAAGTGATAGCCAGTCGATAGTAAAGCATTTCAATCGGAAAAAAACGTTTGCAGAGTGGGACCTATCTACAATATTAGGATGTCTAAGAAATCCTAAGAGGATGCAAAGCACATAGTGGAAAACCTATATTGCCGATAAAGAAGGGGAGCACTCACCTGGATCTCACTTATCAGACCAAGCAGCCTGCTGTGGCAGACCTCTCAGCATCATCTCTCTTGCTCTTCCACAGCATCAGTCATCTCCACCATGGATCATAACAAACTCGTTTGTAGCCACCATCCTTCTGCAACATGTGCAACCATCACCTACAGGCTCTGTGACTTCTACTACGGGAAGAAAAGGGAGCAGCCAGAAGCATCTGGCCGAAGATTATCACCAGAAGAGCATGAGTATGGCGGCACTGCTACAACACCGCTGATGGTGGAGCTCAGGAAACGAAGACACTCGTGCATTCCAGAATCTTCATATGAGGATCCTCCAGCCCGATGCCGTTTGACGAAGTTTGTGGAAGTGGCTGACACCCAGTTGACCAAGCAGAGCACCACTGCGTGCCATGCCTGGACCCTGGGCTCAAGTGGCACGACGTGGCACCACCTGGCTCAGGGACCACCTACAGGAGCTGAGTATGGCTGGAAGGTGCCACACAACACCATCACATTTTGGTAGAGAATGTGGTGCAGGCCATTCATCGAAGAATACCTGACGGAGCTCTCCAGCTGGCCCCTCCACTGAAGACGCTGAGAAGTTGCAGAGCAGTGGTATCCGAAGTAGGAACTTCCCCACACAATTTGAGCCATAGATGCAAGCACGTGCCTTGCAAAGCTCCAGCCAACTCAGGCGTCCACTTATCAACAACCTACAAGGTTTCGTTCAGCATCATCCTCTTCACCATGGGTCGATCTGACTACAAACATGTACATCGATGCTTCAGGCAACGGCTCATCTTCAGATCCCAGTATAAACACCAGTCACGCTCAAGGACGAGCGTGGAACGCAACCTCATCAATGGGCTTCCGCAGATCCAGACCCGCTGCCCAACGACAACACAAGATTGTGCCTACTTCATCGCTGGGGGATGACGCCTTCCCCTCAGAACCACCTCATGAAGCCCTACACTTCCAGATGCCTCACCACTGAAGAGAGGGATCTTCAACTTACAGGCTGGTCCGGGCAAGGCGGGTGGTGGAGAACGCCTTTGGGCATCCTGGCCAACAGGTTCCAGTTACTTCTCACCATATGCAGCATTGCCCTGAGACCGTGAGAGGATCAGGAAAGCTTGCATGCATCCTGCACAATCTCATGCGCACCTGCTACCCAGTCTTGCAGGAACAGGCTTGTGGACCTCCAGCAAGGCAATGGGGACATGGAGCCTGAGGTAATGAAGGCAAAGGGCGAAACCTGATAGACACTGAGGATGTGCAAGCCCCAACAGAGCCTCACAGTGAAGAAATGCAGCCACAACCTGCCTGAAACATCTGGTGCAAACTCCCAGCTGAGCGGTTGGGTGCAGGGGGACGGATGGATAGATGCCAATGGATGATCTCAGCCTGTCTCATCACTGGATGAGATTGGGCCATGTAATGTTGTGTCCTACAATGACAGGGCATTTAAAATAAGAGTGTGTTTTATGTGACATGTGCGGATCAATGATTCACATTAGTAATGATAAATGAAGGCCATAGCGTGTGCGAACTGGGAAGGGTGGACACTCACAGTCCAGTATGCTTGCCTGGAGGCTTTATCTATCCCAAGCTATCTAACCCATCCCACAGCCTATCTTAACCCATTACACCAGCTATCTTAGTTACCCATCCAAAGATATCCTCTGCACCATCCCACAGGATCCTTGCCCATCCCACTGCTATCTTAACCCACCACAAGCATGCCAAAGCTTAAACCATTTCTAAAAGTTTCCACCAATACTTTATTTACAAAAATAAATGAAGCAAGTGTGTAAGAGCAAAGATAAACTTATTAATAACAGCTGTCAAAAGAAAAATGACCCAAGTCAAGTCAAATAAAGTCTACAGGTAGCCACCCAGTCTCTGCAGCTCTTATTCAGGTCACTTCGGAGGTGTCCCCAGTCTCAGGGGTGAAGGGTCCAGTACTGTGGAGGTGTGCTGCTGCTGTAGAGTGATGTCTGAAGCCACTGGGGTGCCTGCCCAGAGAGACAACAGGTGATGAGTGTGTTTGAGGGAAGCTCTCGCACAGCTGGCTCAGCGCCATGATGTTGAAGAGCTCCTTCCCTCCATGCATGTGGTGTCAGCCCAGCTTCCAAGACAGATGGTACTGAGGCGCGCTGGCTGGGGGTGAGGAAGGAGGCAGTGTAGTTGGGCTGTCTGGATCTGACAGCTGTGTGAGGACTGTGCAGTGGTGGCATCTGTGGGTGGGTGGCATCAGTGGTGCGGTGGCAGCACGTGTCGGGGGTGGCTTCGTGGCATCAGTGAACCGGCTGCAACGGTGGCGTCCGATGACCTGTGCCTGGACTGTGAAGGGACTGCTGCCCTATGCTGCATGGACCTCCTGGTAGCTATAGCCCTGGAGGTGAGGCCTGTGGATAACCTTGAATGGGAGGGACATCACCTGGGTGGAGGAGCAGAACCGTGGATAGGGTAGGGAGCAGTTTCCTCTGGTGTTGGAGGTGTGAAGCAGCTGGTGATCTGTCCTTGACCAGCCTGTACTGGGTCTCATGTCCTGAGGTCCGTTCACATAGGTGAGGAGGGCTTGCGGTTGGAGGATGAGGAGTCAGTGTGGACAGCTGAGAGAGAGAGATCCTATGATGCTCCGGAGTGTGTCCCTGATTCTCTCAGCAGGACAGTCGTGGCTCTGCTCCTCCTGTCTGGCTCTCTGCCCTTTCTTGTGGAGTGGAGCTGGGCGGATGTGGGTAGGGCTTGTGGTGACTTTGCTGTCTCCTTTCTCCCACCGGCACCAGGAGTCTCCACGTGCTCCACCTATTGGTAAAACAGCTGTCGCGGAGTCTCCGCTGTGCACGTCACAGAAACCTGCCTGGAGACAGGGAAACTGACTGCGGCGAAGAGACTGCTCTCAGCAGGCTTCGCCGGACAGAGGGATTGTGATGCAGAGGCTGCTTTGCTGCTCCTCAGTGCAGATCACCCTTCCAGGAAGCTGCACCTGTCGCATGACATATGGTCTCTCTGTCATCAGCTTAAACGTGCCTGGCCAGATTTCTTGAGGATGCAGCTTCCCATAACAGGTGTGTATGTACTTCACCAGCCGAGAGCACATCTGATGTGTATGCCAGACTCCCGCCTTCTCTCTCCAACGCAGCCCTGTCCTTTTGGTGTCACCTTAGAGCCATGTCCCTTCCGCCACAATATTCATCTGTCTTCAGCACTCCAGCACCTCATCCTCGTGTCCTCACTCAATGGATATTGCTCTCCTCTCCTGTTCCCACGTCTGCCTCTCTCTCCTTTGCAGGACCAGATGGGCCTCATTGGAGGGTCTTCCAGGTTGTAGGGCTGTCCTCCCTACACCACCAGCAGCAGCAGCACAGGACTCTTCATCATACATCAGCGGCAGCAGCAGCAGCAGCAGAATTCATAACATCATCATCAATCATCCACAGCACGCAGCAGCACCAGCACAGCCACCAGCAGCCCAGCCGACCAGGATCAGCAGCAGCAGAGTAACACCAGGAGCCCCAGCAGGACCAGGAACACGGCAGGACCAGGAGCACAAGTAGACCAGCAGTACGAGCAGATGAGCACAGGACCAAGACACGAGCTAGTACGAGCAGGCGAGCAAAGTCCAGTAGTGCACGAGCAGGACGAGCAGAGCCAGCAGGACGAGGAAGCGCTTCAGCGAGCAGAGTAAGCACGAGCAGACGACCACTGCCAAAGGCAGCCTCAGCAGAGTACAGCACGAGCAAGAGAAGCATACCGCAGGCAGCCTCCGAGCAGAGGAAGCACGAGCAAAGCCCACCGACCATAAGCAAGCTCAATCAACTCCTCAGAAGCAGAAGAGTGAGGCCCCGCCTCTACAGAAGCCCAAGCCTCTGACAGAAGCCCAGCAGAAGCAGAGTGAGGGTCAGGGTGTGAGGGTGGCCCTGTCCCTCTTGCCAGGCTGGCCAGCAGATGGCTGGGTTTCTCTTCTTCCCCATGTGTTGTGGGTTCGCTGGTGGCAGGAGAGCTGGCAGGAGGCTGGCAGGCAGCACCAAGGCTGGCAGGGCAGGAGCTGCAGGAAGCTGGCAGGACAGGCTGACAGGAGGCTACCAGGACAGGCACCAAGATGACCAGCAGCAGCACTAAGGCTGGCAGACAGTAAGAGCTGGCAGGGAGGCTGAGTCAGGATGGCAGGCACGAAGGCTGCAGCAGGCTGGCATGAGGCATGCAGGCAGGGCAATCTGGCAAGGCACGGAGAGTGTCCTGGATGCAGGTCTTTGCTCCGAATGGGACCTGCTTCGCAGCTGCTTCCTTTATATCGGGTGCTGAGCAAATAAATCCCCCTCACATAGCGCACGTGAACGACAGGCATCCAGCTAGGCATCCGCTAGCATTGCTAGGCATCCGCTAGGCTTCCGTGTGGCATCCGTAGGTTTCCGCTCTGGCATCCGCTTCATCTGCTGGGCACTCTGCTGTGCATCCGCTTCATCTGTCCGCGTCCGCTATGCATCCGCTGTTATCGTTCCTATGTCCTTTGCTGAGGCCCCCCAGAAGCCGTATGTATTCATACTTTTCTTTTCATCCCTCGTTTGCTTGAAGCAAATTTTGCTATTGACATGATCTTAGGATTCAAGCAATGATGTGATTGATGCCACAGACAGTGGTGGTATTTGTTTAAGCCCATGTCACAGTGAACCAACGGATGCAAGAAGATGTAAAAACGGACGAAAAACCTTGCCATCCATGTCGAAAACCGCTGTACTCCTGCCTCCGTGTTTGTTTTCCTCTCTATCCTGTCCAGATCCGTTTATGACTTTTCAAATCCACTCCAATTGTTTGGGCATGCCTAAACCTTTTGCGGTGGAAATGTAATCAGGTATCGTCGGTTTGCCATCCGCTACGCATCCCGTTACGCCCATATCACTAGGCGTCCGCAAAACTCCGCGGACTCCAATCCGCCTGGATATGCCGGGACGGAAGCGGAAACAGATGCGAACGGATGCAGAACGTATGCCTGCGGATGCAGAACGGAAACAAAGCGTTAAACGGAAAAACGTTTGCAGAGGGGACCTATTTCAGATATTAGGATGTCTGCAGGGATGCCTAAAGATTGCCCTAGAGGATGCCTAGAGGATGCAAAGACACCTAATACTGCCATGATAAAAAGGGGACAACTCGCCTGCTCTCATCTTTGAGAACAGCACCCAGCGGTGCAGACCTCTGCAGCCTTCATCTGGCTCTTCCTCTTCCACAGCAATCCAGTCATGTCCACCGTGGATTGTAACAAAGTCCTTCGGCAGCCACCATCGTTCTGCAACAGTGAGAAGCATCTTCAGGGTCCCGTGAACTCTACTGCGAGACAAAAAGGAGCACCCAAAAAAGAGTCTGGATCCGAAAATTGGTTCGCAGAAGAGCAGAGGACGGACTGTGCAACAAGCTGATGTGGAGCTCAGAACGAACACACTCGGAGTTCCAGAACTATCATGAGGAGCCTCCAGCCATGTTTGACGAAGTTGGCTAGACCTGACACCCAGGTTGACCAGGCAAACACCAGCTTCTGGCCAGCCTGGAACCTGGGCTCAAGTGGCACTCACTCTGCGCCACCTGGCCTCAGGGACCGCCTACAGGCATGCAGTACGGCTGGAGGGTGCCATCCAACACACCATTAGCATTGTGGCCAGAAGAAGTGGTGCAGGCCATCATTGAAGAATACAAGGAGGAGCTCCTCCAGTACCCCTCACTGAAGAAGGCTGGAAGAAAGTGCAGAGCAGTGGTATCAGAAGTGGAACTGACCACACACGGTTGAGCATAGATGGGAAGCACGTGGCCTGCAAATCTCCAACCAACTCAGGCTCCATTATTTCAACTACAAGGGCTTCTGCAGCATCCCACCTCTTCGCCATCGGTCAATGCTGACTACAAGTTCACTTACATCAATGCTTCAGGCAGCGGCTCATCTTCAGATGCCCAGGTATACAACACCAGCACCTCAAGGAGGAGCTGGAAGGTACCTCATCGTGGGCTTCCCAGATCCAGAACCCCTGCCCAACGACACATCAAGATGTGCCCTACTTCATCATGGGGATGACGCCTTCTCCCTCACAACTACTCTCATGAAGCCCTACACTTCCAGACTCCTCACCCGTGAAGAGAGATCTTCAACTACAGGCTTTCCAGGCTAAGTGGGTGGTGGATAATGCCTTTGGCATCCAGGCCAACAGGTTCCAGGTACTTCTCACCACCATGCAGCATTGCCCATAGACCGTGAGGAGGATCATGGAAGCTTGCTGCATCCTGCACAATCCATGCGCACCGCTACCCACGTCTTGCAGAACAGGCTCGTGGACCTCCAACAAGGCAATGGGGACATGGAGCCTGGGGAATGGAGCAAGGGCGAAACCTGATCGACACTGAGGATGTGCAAGGCCCCAACAGAGCCTCACATGAGCGAGAAGCAGCGCAACCTCCTGAGACACTGGTGCAACTCCCAGCTGGAGCGGTGGAGTGGCAAGACAGGATGGTAGAGATGGCTTGATGGATGCTTCCTTCAGCCTGTCTCATCACATGGATGAGATTAGGGCCATGTAGTTGGTCTGCCTACAATGAACAGGGTGTTTAATAAAGAGTTGTTTATGTTGACATGTGTGGATAATTATTACATTATTATTTGATAATAAAGGGCCGTAGGTGTGGCACCCTGGGAGGGTGGACCATACAGTCCACTGGAGGTTTATTTATCCCACAGCTATTACACACTCCCAAAGTATCCCTGCCTATCCCACAGTATCCTGCCCATCCCACAGCTACCCTTAACCCATCCCACAAGCATGCAAAGGCTTAAATCATTTCTAAACAAGTTTCCAGCAAGACTTTATTAAAAAAAAGAAATGAAGCAGTGTATGAATCATAAATAGCTTTATTAACAACAAGCTATATAGACAAAAATGAGTCTCTGGTACTCCTTTTGGTCGCTCAGTCCCAGGGGTAAGGTGCAGGTCTGTGGAGGTGGCTGTGCTGGAGTGCTTGTCATCAGCTCCTCCAGAAGCAGAAGCCAGCAGAAGCGCCAGCCCCAGAAGAGCGAGCCCGTGCGCAGAAGCCCAGGAGGACCAGAGTGAGGGCAGGGGCGGGAGGTTGCCCTGTCTCTCTTGCAGGGCTGGCAGCAGATGGCTGAGCTTACTGTGCTTCACGCATGGTTGTGGTTGCTGGCCGCCGGGAGCTGGCAGGAACAAGGCTGCAGGAAGGCTGCAGGCAGCACCAAGGCTGGCAGGCAGGCAGACAGCAAGGCTGGCAGGCAGGCTGGCAGGCAGCAGGCACCAAGGCTGGCACCAAGCTGGCACCAAGGCAGGCACCAAGGCTGCAGGCGACATGAAGCAAAGCTGGCAGGAAGCAGGCAGCAAGGCTGGCAGCAGACTGGCTGGCAGCAAGCTGCCAGGTTGAGGCGCAGCATGGTGGTAGCAAGGCTGGGAGGCTGCAGAAAGGCTGGCACAAGGCTGGTAGCAAGGCTGTAGCAAGGCTGGCAGCAAGGCTGGCAGGCAGACATGCAGTCAGGGCAGGCAAGGCAGACAATCCGTCCGGCAGCAGCGTCTTCCTCTGAATGGCGACCTGCTCCGAGCTGCTTCCGTTATATCCGCGGGGCTGACGCAATGCATCCCCCCGTATGCGCAATTAACGCCAGGCACTCCAATTAGGTTTCCCTCTGCATCCACTAGGCTTCCGCTCTCCATCCGCTTCATCCGCTGTGCATCTGCTGCATCCGTTCCGCGCTCCACTTTGCTGAGCCCCCGGAAGCCCTGCGGTTGCGCCATCCGCTCTCACCCACTTCCACTCCACTGGCTTCCGTTCCGCATCACTTTGCATCCGCCCTGTCGTCTCCCGCCTCCGTTTATTGCTCTGTATGCAAATTTTTTCCCTTTAGAGAGCGGATAACAACGGATAACAACGGATGGAACATTTTGCTCGTCCGCTGTGTCCTTTTTGCATCCATTGGCCAGTGTGACATGGGCTTTAGCTCCTATTGGCCACTATAGGCTGCTGTATGTCCTTTCCTTCTGGTCACTGGGAAATGCCTTCCATGGTCACTTGGGCTTAGGCTGTAGTAGAACAATGAAATTGTTTTGTTTTTTGTTTTGAACATATTCACTGATGGAACAATGAAATTATGGACTCCTTGTTAGGAAGAGCGATTGATGATTGTTTCCCATTCTAAAAGATGAGGTAAATAAAAATATGAGAGTCTACCAATAACTTTCCTTCATTTATCTTCTGTTAAATAATGATAGCAGTCCTTAATGACTTTGCTTCCAAGGCAGAATATGGATTAGTAAAATTAGGTTGCCAAAATTTATTTTGTTTTATTTTAATATTGGCACATAGAGTCATTCACCTCAAATAACCATCTGGTTTTCCAAGGGGTTTGTTCCAATACCTTTCTGTAAAAATCAGAACTGGACAAAAATGGTCATAGCAAATGATAGTCTTGCAGAATTCAATAACTTTTTAAAAGTGAACTTTAGGTTGGTTTTTCATTCTGCTTATCTTTTTCTTCTCCTGTCTTGTCTTGCACTGATTTTAATACATTGCTCTTTTCAAATATTAGCTGAGTACAGGTCTGTTTCTATAAGGATGATATATTCACTATCCATTTATTAACATTTATAAGCTCAAGGCCCATTTAAAATCAGAACTGTAGAACTAAAAGAGTTTAGCTGGTCCAACTTCTGTAATGTGTGGGGGAAAACAATTCAGCCATGCATTTTAGGTGGCTATCCTATGATTTCCTAAAACATTTTGGTGATAATAACTCACAACCTTTGCAGATAGATTATAATAATTGAACAGAGTCCATAATTTATATAGAATTTAATAACATCTCCAAAATTGTGGTAATTAATTATTAACTGCAATAACTACTCAATAAAATTAAAATGATTTTCTTCTTTGCCGATTTAAATAAAAGGATTACAAACCCTTTCTGCTTCTTACCTTTTGATGCATTTTATTAGTTATTGCTAGAAAAATATTCTGGAGCATATGAATGTTTGTACATGTATTTATGTCTGCTATAAGACCAGAAATGAATCTGCTGTCCCAGTGCTTTTTTTCTTTTTCTCCCCCTTTTTCTGTTTTTTTTAAAAAAATATTTCTATGAAACTAAGAGTCTATAGGTAGGAGCTATCTTTTATTTCATGTTCTGCCTCAAAATCATTTGGCATAGATTATTCTTTCCTGCCAGGCAGACCAAATGTGAGATTTTCATTGACATACAGAATCATGACAGCAATGTGCCAGAGCTGAAGGTGCTGCATAATTTCTATTGTCACAAGAAGTAGCATCACAAGCTTCAGTTTTGTTGCAGAACTGTGTAAAGCAAGAAAAATTACAGCAGTGCAAAATCTCTGGTTGGCATAAGCAGCAGGAAACCAGCATTTCACTCATTTGGGATCAAGACAGTAACACAAAGTTGGCAGCACCTTCATCTGTTTACTGATTTCCGTCAACCTCCATAGGACCAGCACTAGTCTCTAGAGTAATAGTCCTGTTTTCTAAAAACACAGCTGTAGTGTTCCTTCAGATCCCATCTATTTTTTCTTTTAAAAAAAGAAAAGCAAATGGCAAACTCTGTCTACAACAAGTCCATGGAGTGCTTATCATCACATTCTGAAATGAGAAACCTGGTCTCTCCAGCAGCAGAAGCCAAAATGATTGGTCCCAATCCTGCTGCACTGGTGACTAAAAAAAGCGATTGGCGGCTGTTTTTCCTACTGATACGCAGTGGAAGGAGCAAAACTGGAGGAATCCATCAATTGCTTGTCCTGCATTGAAATGGCCTTGTGACTGAAGAAGAATAGGGCAAGGCTATCAATATATGTCAATATATGTCAGCATATATTGCTGATTCAAGATTCAAGAATGGGGACAGTTTTATATGGCTGTGAAGAAGGGCTCTATGTCTCTAAATTGTTCAGACAATTTGGAAAAAACAGGCATAGAAAGAAATGAGAGTCTTAGGGCTCGGGAAAGTAAGAAAACAGAAGTACAGCGATCAGTCCTATGACTGACTGATTATGTGCCTTCAAGTCAATGTCAACTCTTAGTGGAAGTATAGGTAGATTTTTTTAATGACGATCTGTCCCTAACCTGTTTTATTTAGGTCTTTCAACAGGGCACTCATCACAGTTGTAAATGAATCAACCTATCTTTCTCCTGGCTGTCCTCTTCTCTTTCCTTTCACCTTTCTCAGACTTGGAGTCTTCCCCAAAGAGCTATGTCCTTCTGTAATGTGTCCAAAATACAATACTTTCAATATAGTTAGTTGTACCTCTAGTGAGAACTCTGAATTGATTTCTTTGATAATCTATTTGTTTTCTTAACTGTCCACCGTATTCTAGGTGCCTTCTCCAATATCAAATTTCAAAAGTGTCAATATGCTTTCTATCCTGCTTCTTCAAAATCCAATGTATGTTTTCACAGAGTGTCACAGGGAATACCATGGTTTGCATGTTTCTGGTCTTTCTATGCATAGACACATCATATTTAACCATCTTTTTCAAAGCCTTCATGTACAACAATGTTCTTTTCAGGATATGTTTAGTCGCTGCTGTGCTGTGATGAAATGTTAATTTGAAGCAGGTGGGTGTTGCATTGTTGTCTCTGCAGCTGCA
>BHFT01004867.1:0-17367 GCA_004320025.1 Laticauda laticaudata
GAACATTTTTCTCGTCCGCTGTGTCCTTTTTACAAACGTTTTGCATCCGTCGGCCAGTGTGACAGGGCCTTTAGCTTTTCACTTGCAAACCAAGGAATCGAAGATTAAAAGCTAGTCAAAGTCAGGGTTGATTAGTACTTGAATGAGAAAGCACCCCAAAAATATATCATGATGATAGATAGTGAAGTCTGAACCATCCTGGAAGCTGGCCAAGGTAAGCACTTCCATGCTGCTGCAAAGAAAATAATACTTGTTTTAGGTTTTTCAGTTAATGTTTTAGAAGTTTGTTCTTACTTGTAAACTGCTACAGTAATTTTTTTTAATGAAAAGGGGTATAAAAATCTTTTTAATATAGGTAGTCCTCGACTTACAACAGTTTGTTTGGTGACCAAACTGTGAATAACGAAGTTAATAATGGCACTGAAAAAAGTGACTTATGACCATTTTCCCACACTTACGACCATCATGTGATCAAAAATGAAATTCAATTCATGAAATTCAAATACTTGGCAACTGATTCATATTTATAACCTTTGCTGTGCCCCGGGGTCATGTGATCAACTTTTTCAGCCTTCGGATTAGCAAAGTCAATGGGGAAGCCGGATTCACTTAACAACCAGGTTACTAGCTTATCAACAACTGGATTCACTTAACAACTATGGCAAGAGAAATTGTAAAATGGGGCAAAACTCACATAACAAATGTCCCACGTAGCAGCTGAATTGTTGGGCTCAGTTGTGGTCGTAAGCAGAGGTGATATTCAGCAGGTTCTGATCAGTTCAGGAGAACCAGTAGCGGAAATTTTGAGTAGCTCGGAGAACACGCAAATGTCACCTCTTACTGGCCACACCCCCATCTATTCTCTATCAGCTGATTGGCTGGGTCTTCTTCTGTTGCCCTGCACAGGAGAACAGAGCTGGAAAGCAGGTTAGTGGGGTGGGGAGGGAATAGGATTTTGCAGTAACTCTTCCCCCAGGAGTGGGGTGGGAATGAAGATTTTACAGTATCCTTCTCCTGGCATGTCCACCAAGCCACATCCACAGAACTGGCAGTAAAAAAATTTGAATCCCACCACTGGTTAAAAGTCAAAGACTACCAGTAAATACATCCATATGTTTTACACATTTCAGGCCCAAATCAAAAGTGACTTTACTTAAGGGAGAACAAACCTGGTGATTGATAGCTGGTGAAAAGGATACAGGTAGTACGAAAGAATCACCCTGACTGAGTAGCCAATAAACTACTGTGGCTCTAATTCTTTTCATTTATCAGTGGGCAGACCTGGGATGTAGTTTGTGTTTGAGTTCCAACAATTTTTTTATTTATTTGCACTCCCACATCCATTCTCCTTTTTTGTATCCCTTATACCAGCAATTATATCTGTCAATTAGTACAATTTTAGCTAACCAAGCCTGGAACTACTGTACTATATTTTTGACACATTTTGTAGGAATTTTACAAACAAATCTGCTTACTGCCCAACCTGAATATTCACTGAATATCAGGCATAGTAGAAGAATAATGAAAATCAATGTATTTAACGGATGGTTTGAAGCTCCATCTTTTGTTGTTCCGTTAAGCTTTTCAGCTTGAAAGGACTTTTTATTAAATCAGTCCTTTTAGGACTGTTTGTTTCACATTGGTATTCATAAACAGTTGGTGTTCCTAGCGGGGGGGCTATTTGCTATTTATTATAGATGATGCATTTATTAAGTATTAATACTCCATATTCAAATGTATTGCCTTCATCCATGTATGGCATAAATTTATCTACAGTGTCCCAATTTAAGAGGGCAGAAAAAGATGAAGAACAACACCATATCATGGACAATATTATTTTCCAACAATCTAATGTGGGAATAGAACAGTGCAAGAGCATTTATTGGAAGATGTCAAGATCTGCAAAAGGATGGGTACAACTCACAATATAAATCTCGTACGCTTCTTTAATACCATACCATCTGCACAGGACCTTCCTCAGCAGAAGATATGCTACAAACAATTGCTGGTCATGATAACCAACTGGACATGTCATGCCCCTGTAGGAATCTGATTCAGAGGGGGAGGCCAAACAGCTGACAGGGAACAGGAGTGTGGCTCTGTTGGCTGTGAAAGAAACTGGGGAAGGGGAAAGTCTGGCTGGGCAGAGCAGAGGAGAGGTAGAGCAAGGCAGAGGGAATTCAGAGGAAGATCCCACCCACCCCTCTTCATCCTAGGTCACGCAGGAGGAACAGAGAAGGGAGCAATGTGAGTTGCCGGCTTACAGAGGAGGAAAGGGTCCTGATTCCTTTCATAAGCTGCAGCTGCAGAGTGTTTAAAAAGGGAATCTGTGCGCAGCAAGCTGTTGGGAGAAAATCATGAATTTATCTGGTATCATCATGGCTTATCTGGGTTCCTGGCGTCTTCCCAACTGTGTGAGTTTTGCTTTACTTTCAAGTCTGAAATTCTTTCTCTTGCCCTATCAAGTTAATTACTGCAGCTTGGTTTGTTTGGATTTTTAGTTACAGTTTGTATGTACCTTGATTTTGGACTGAATTTTCTCCAGTTAAAGGCTGTTCCTAGGAGAGTTTTTCTCCAGCCAAAGGTAATCTGGACATTAGGAGCAAAGTTGGAGATAATAAAGGGACTCTTCTTGCTTATTTGACTGTGTTGCTTCTGTGCCATGCTCCGGGTCATCACAGGACACAACTCATTCAGGTAGTCAAATCCAATGAATCAGCCTCATTCTGGCATGTCACATCAAGCTCTGAAAGAAATAATCTAACCATGGTGGGCTGTCACATCTCCCCAGGGGGCACAGTTTCAGGAACTCTATCTGGACACCTCTGTTGGAAGTGGACATGCCATTCAAATTATTTGAAGCCAAGCCAAGCCAATAACACAACTTGTCTATGGTGCCCAGCTAGGCTCTTTTTGTACCATTAGAACTTTTGTTCCAATTTCTAAAATTGGCCCTTCAAGCCTCAAAGTGAGGCTCTAATGCCACCCTGATATCTGAGACAGGCCTCGTGAAAGTGGAAGCTAGAATGACCATATGAACTACTGATTCAAAACATTTTTCCCCTGGTCCCTCTAAGTGATTATTTTCAGTCTACATGGAAAAAGAGTGTCAAAATCTTAAATCTTATACTTCTCTCCAGGTCTTCTACTCAGCATGGGATATGATCAGGCCAAAGCACTCATTAAACAGCATGTAGCAGACATAGAGAACAAATTGTCCATAGTTATATTCCAAACCTTTATTTCCAGTGAACCCAACAGGTACTCTGTTTCTCCTAAGGCAGTGGTCCCCAAATCCCATTCCGTGGACCAGCATTGGTCCATGGCATGCTAGAAACAGGGGCCCATAAACAAGCGAAGCCCCATCTGCAGGATGCAGGCAGCATGTGAAATTGTACCTTATCATTAGCATGGATAAAAGAATGGATAAATTTGAACAATAGAAGGATCCTAATATTAGAAAGTCATGATTTGTAGATAGGATGGCATGTCTTCATTTGGGAAAAGAAGAGCAAAACACACTCATATTTTCATAGACACCAAATGAGAGATGCACTTATACAAATTTGGGGGAAAATCTAAAAAAAGCATTACATTAAAATACCCGGTTGGCTATCAACCCTGGAGGCGATGATTTACCCAAATACACTGAACTTAGATAAAATGGTAAGATACAGTGAACTGTTAGATAATCAAGGGAGGCTCAAAACAAATCAAGAACTGAGAGATCAAGGAATAAGCATAGACTGTTGGCCATATTTACAATTGCAGGTGAGATATAAAAAAGATTTAGAAGAGTATGGCTTTGATAAAGAACAACTGGATAAAATTCTATTGGGACCGGAAGAGAAATTTATAATAAAATATACAACTATTTCTTCAGATTTAATATGGAAAAGGAAATAGTCAAAGGGTCCATGATAGCATGAGCAAGGAATTTTGGGTACAATATCAAAGTAGAAGAATGGGAAAAACTATGAATGAAAAATTATAAATTAACAATGTTCACTGCCTATAAGGAAAACCTCTACAAAATGTTTTATTGTTGGCATTTATCACCGGCAAGATTGTCAAAGATGTATCCAAATATGAGTCTGGAATGTTGGAAGTGTAAACAAAAACAAGTTACCTTTTTTCACATGTGGTGGTTATGACCCAAAACTAGGAAATACTGGGTAAAGACAAGAAATTGGTTACAGGAAATAATAGGCCATCAAATTGAGCTTAAACCCGAACTTTTTTTATTAGGAATAATTAAAGGAGAATTTAGTAAAAAGGCTAAATATAGTATCCTGCATATAGTGACAGCGGCTAGAATTGTCTTTGCACAAAATTGGAAATTGGACAGCATCCCTTCTGAGGGAATGGTAATAAAGAAAGTGTTGGACTTTGTAGAGATGTTTAAGCTTACTTTAGAATTGAAAGATAGAGAAGAATTGGAATTTTATACGGTCTGTGATGAATGGTGTGGATGGTTAGATAGTAGACATAAGCATTAAAAGTATATATGCATGTAAATGTATGGGTAACATCGATGTCACATTGCTGTAAATAATGTAAAAGAGATTTGTAATCTTGAAAAAAGTGCAACAACAACAACAACAACAACGATGATGATGATGATGATGATGATGATAAATTACACCTCTTCTGGTCAGAGAAAAAAACCTGTCTCCATGGAACTGGTCCCTGGTGCCCAAAAGGTTGGGGGCCACTACCCTAAGTCATACTTAATTAATATTTGGAATTATCCAACTTCCAGAGAGACTTTACTCTAACATGATGCCATGTCTTCCCCTCAGCTGTCCTTGAAGCCCAATACAGGAAGATCTCCTATCCAGAGAGACAATGCCCCTCTGAACACACAGGAACAACAGATCATGTACTACTTCTCCATGTACTACTTCTCCATGTGCTACTTCTCTAGTGTCTGTGCACCAGCCTCATCTCACCATTATTGTATAAAATACCCAGGTTGCACAAGATCATTTTAAGCCTCCCTGCTGCTTTCAGATATTAAACTGCTACAACATACAGTGTTCCCAGGTTCTGCAGAAGCACTTAAAATCTGCCAGAAGATGATCTTTGCCATAAGCCAATTTTAATGAGGACCTAGCTTGTTATTCAAGAGTGATTGGTAGTGTGATAAATTTAGTTTGCCATACTTCCTTTCACCTTTTATTGTTCTTCCTTCATTCTAGATTTTTTTTTAGGCTCTGGGCAGATTACAGGATTGAAACACACAGGAGATTCTCCCTATCCTGTATGAAATGTATTGCCAGTTAGATAATCCTGAAGCCTAGTATTTTTTTTAATGCATTAAACGTCTAGAAATTAATTTCTAAATACAGTAGTAGTTTACAGAGATGTGAAGTAGTTCATATTCAAAAACAGAAAAAGGAATTTGGAGTATTGGAGTACCTCAGACGCATTAAACCAAAATGATTCTGCAACTCCAGAAGTTGCTGTGAAACTCTGGGAAATGATGATGTTGTTTTAAAGAGTTGCAGATGGATGCTACACAAGTGCATTCTAAAACAACTTTTTGATTTGGATGCTTTTGTCCAGGATGTGTGCATATCTGTGCAATTATTTATTTGTTAAATTCATATGACCGGCAATCTTACAATAGCAGTTCTAGGTAGTTCATACCTTTGAAAACAGGACAAAATATAACAAAAAAAAAATCAGCAATACATACAGTAGCCAAGAAACCAAACCAGTCTAGACAAAACAATAAACACACCATACCCCTCACACTCCAGTGCTCAGGCCCAGGATCATAGCCATGTCTTCCCAAAGTTGTTACGCAACTGTTAATATTTTTAGAGCTGCTCAGCTTTACCTGAACTGATTCTTCAGCAAGGGTTGGACTAGATCTCCAGGGTCCCTTCCATTCTGTTATTCAGACTCACTTGTCTTTTTTTGCAAACTTCTGCTGTTTGTAAGAATCCATTCATAAAGCAACTTTTCTCAGGATCACAGAAAAAAAACATGGGCACTTTAATGGCAATATACTGTAGTTGTGTTCCCACATGCTCTGAAACTCCTTTTCGGAAATTAAACCCAAAGCATGCACAATCCTAAAGTTCACCCCAAATTATTCTGGCCAGGAGCATTGAAAAAGTGAGGTCACACTGACAAAAACAGCTTTGTGACTTTATGAAGCAAGCAAGTCTAGCTCCTTTTCAATGGGTGTTGTATCTTGCATCCCTCCCTTATAACACAATGATGGTGTTTTTGCCATTCTGATGGAAGTAGTGAGATTCTGCAAATGCTGCTGGTTCTGGTGAATCTTAGTTCAGCTTGTTGGGCTTTATGTATTATTCCTTTAAAGAAAGGCATTTTGAGTCCTAGAAGAAATATGAACACTGATGAGCACCAACTACTATTTTCTCCCATTCAGTATTATTGGATGGCCACCAAGTGGCTGGCTCAGCCACAGAGGGTAAAGCCCCTGTCACACTGCACCAACAGATGGAAAGAGGATGTAAAACGGAGAAAAACACTTGCCATCTGTTGGTTAACGCGATGCTTCCGTTCTGTACTACTGCCTCCGTTTTGCTTCCTCTCTATCCATCCAGGCATCCGTCTATTGACATTTCATCCAATCAAAAGGTTTTGAGCTGCTCAAAACTTTCTAAGCGGAAAATGTATCCAACGCGTGCTGTTCTGCATCCGCTAGGCATACGGGGACATCCGTTCTGCATCCGTCGGCATCCGTTACACATCCACTACATCTGCTAGGCATCCGCTGCGCATTCCACGGCAACTCACAATCCGCTCCAGCAGAAAGCGGACACAGGGAGGAAGCAGAACGGACAGGGAACGGACGCAGCGTTAGTAGCACGGATGGAGAAAGGATGAAAGCGGATGCAGCACGCAAAGAAAGCATTTAAAACGGAAAAACTTTCACAGAGGGGACCTATCTCGGATATTAAGGATGTCTAGAGGATGCCTAGAGGATGCAAAAGGACACATAGGGGAAAACCTATATTGCCTATAAAAAGGGGGAGCAACTCACTGGATCTCACTTTTCAGACCAGCAGCCTCTGCTGTGCAGACCCTTGCAGCCTTCATCTGCCTCTTGCTCTTCCACAGCATCCAGTCATGTCCACCATGGATCGTAAACACAGTCCTTTTGGTACCACCATCGTTCGTGCAACAGTGCGAAGCCATCTACAGGCTCTGTGAACTCTACTACGGGAAGAAAAGGAGGCAGCCAAGAAGTGTCTGGGTCCGAAGATGGATCAGGAGAAGAGCAGAGTATGGACTATACAACAAGCTGATGGTGGAGCTCAGGAACGAAGACCCTCGTGCATTCCAGACTTCATGAGGATGCCTCCAGCCATGTTTGACGAAGTGTTGTGCAGCGGCTGACACCCAGGTTGACCAAGCAGAGCACCAACTTCTGGCCCCTGGACCTGGGCTCAAAGGTGGCCACTGACTCTGCGCCACCTGGCCTCAGGGACCACCTACAGGAGCATGCAGTCGGCTGGAGGGTGCCACACAACCATCAGCATTGTGGTCAGAGAAGTGGTGCAGGCCATCATCGAAGAATACCTGGAGGAGCTCCTCCAGTGCCCCTCACTGAAGAAGGCTGGAAGAAAGTTGCAGAGCAGTGGTATCAGAAGTGGAACTTCCCCCACACTTGGAGCCATAGATGGGAAGCACGTGGCCTGCAAAGCGCCAGCCAAGTCGGGTCCACTTATCAACCTACAGGGCTTCTTCAGCAATCGATCCTCTTTGCCATGGTCGATGCTGACTAAAAGTTCATGTACATGATGCTTCAGGCAACGGCTCATCTTCAGATGCCCAGGTATACAATGCCAGTCATCTCAAGGAGGGGCTGCGGAACGCAACCTCATCATGGGCTTCCAGATCCAGAACCCCTGCCCAACGCACACACAAGATGTGCCCTACTTCATCTGGGGGATGACGCCTTCTCCCTCAGAACCTACCTCATGAAGCCCTACACCTCCAGATGCCTCACCCTTGAAGAGAGGATCTTCAACTAGAGGCTGTCCAGGGCAAGGCGGGTGGTGGAGAACGCCTTTGGCATCCTGCCAACAGTTTCCTGGTACTTCTCACACATGTAGCATCGCCCAGAGACCGTGAGGAGGATCGTGGAAGCTGCTGCATCCTGCACAATCTCATGCGCACCGCTACCGCCGTGTTGCAGAACAGTTTCGTGGACCTCCAACAAGGCATATGGGACATGGAGCCTGGGAATGGAGGCAAGGGCAAAACCTGATAGACACTGAGAGATGTGCAAGGCCCCAACAGAGCCTCACGTGAAGGGAAGAAGCAGCGCAACTCCTGAAAACTGGTGCAACTCCCCAGCTGGAGCAGTGGAGTGGCAAGACAGGATGGTAGATGATTAATGGATGCTTCCTTCAGCCTGTCTCATCACACGGATGAGATTGGGCCATGTATGTTGGGTAGGCCTACAATGAACAGGCTGTTTAATAAAGAGTTGTGTTTGTGTTGACATGGTGTGATGAATGATTACATTATTATTGATAATAAAGGGCCAAAGGTGTGGCACCTGGGAGGGTGGACCATACAGTCCCACTATGCTTGCACTGGAGGTTTATCTATACCCAACAGCTCTATCTCAACCATCCCACAGCTATCTTAACCCATCCCTCCAGCTTATTACCCATCCCAAAGGTATCCTGCCCACCCCAATGATATCTTTACCATCCACAAGCATGCAAAACGCTTAAACCATTTCTAAAAGTTTCACCAAGACTTTATTGACAAAAATAATGAGGCAAGTGTGTGAAGCAAAGATAATATTTATTAATAACAAGCTGTAAAAGAAAAATGACCCAAGTCAAGTGTCCAAATAAAGTCTAACAGGTCTCTGGCACTCTACCCAGATCTCTGGCACTCTTCTCTAGGCACTCAGAGGTTGTGCCCAGTCTCAGGGGTGAAGGGTCCAGGTGCTGTGGAGGTGGCTGCTGCTGGAGTATTGTCTGAAGCCCCCACTGGGGTGCCTGGCCCCGAGAGGACAACAGGTGATCGGTGTGTTGAGGAAGCTCTCAGACACTGCTCAGCCCCGTGATGTTGAGAGCTCCTTCCTCCATGCCATGGGGTGTCAGTCCCAATACCGACGAGATGTACTGAGGCTGGGCTTGGCTGTGGGGTGGAGGAAGGGCAGTGTAGTGGGGCTGTCTGGTCTGCAGCTGTGTGAGGACTGGCGTGGGTGGCATCGGTGGTGTGGGTGCATCGGTGGCATCAGTGGCATGGGTTGGCATTGGTGGCATCAGTGGAACCTGGTGGCAAACGGTGGCGTCCGATGAGCCTGTGCCTGGACTGGGAAGGGCTTGCTGCCTGTGCTGCTGGACCTCCTGGTAGCCATAGCCCTGGTAGGTGAGGGCCTGTGGAAAAGCCTTGGAATGGGAGGGACATCACCTGGGGTGGAGGAGCAGACCTGGACTGGGTGGGAGCAGGTTTCCTCTGGATCTGGAGGGTTGTGAAGCAGCTCGGTGATCCGGTCCTTCACCACCTGGTACTGGAGTTCCGCCATGTCCGTGAGGGTCTGGTTGACATAGGTGAGGAAGGGCTTGCGGTTGAGGATGAGGAGTCGGTGTGTACCAGCTGAGACAGGAGATCTATGCTGCTCCAGATGGTGTCCCTGATCTCCAGCAGGACAGTGTGGCCTCTGCCCCTCCTGTCTGGCTCTCTGCCTTTCTGTGGAGGTGGACCTGGGGGTGGAGTGCGGGTAGGACTGTGGTGAAAGTGGCCGTCTCCTTTCTCCCACTGTGCCAGGGAGTCCTCCATGCACTCCACCATGGTTAAAACAACTGTCGCGCAGGTTTTCTCCGCCGTGGGACGCTCCACAGAAACCTGCCTGGAGACAGGAGCTGACTCTTGGCCAGAAGAGGACTGCTCTCAGCAGGCTGCTGAGAGAGAGGGTTGTGAGAGGGGCTGCTCCTCGGTGGCGGATCTCACCCTCCAGGAAGCTGCACCTGTCCATGACGTAGGTCCTCTCTGTCGTCAGCTTGACCGTGGCCTGGCCAGATTTCTTGAGGTGCAGCTTCCCCTACCTAGATGTGCTTATGTTTCCACCAGCCGAGGAGATCTCGAAGTGTAGCCCAGGCTCTCCGCCTTCTCTCTCCAAGCAGCCTGCTTCCTTTTGGTGCCCTGTAGAGCCTGTGTCCTTCCGCCACAGAATACTCATTCTCTCTCAGCCACTCCTGCACCTCATCCTCGTGTTCCTCCTCAATGGAGTATTGCCTCCTCTCCCGTTCTCGCATATGCCTCTTCCTCCCTTTGGCAGGACCAGATGGGCCCTCATCAGAGGGGCTTCCAGGTTGTAGGGGCTGCTCCTCCCACCACCAGCAGCAGCAGCACCAGCAGGATCATCATCAGACAGCAGCAGCAGCAGCACCAGCACCAGCAGTATCATCATATCATCATCACCAGCAGCAGCACTAGCAGGACCAGGATCAGCAGCAGCAGAGTAAAACACCAGCAGCACCAGCAGCCACCAGGAGCACGAGCCAGGACCAGGAGCCACGAGCAGGATCAGCAGGACAGCAGGACCAGCAGACAAGGAGCAGAAGCAGGACCACAGTACAGCAAGCAGGAGCACGAGCAGGACCAGCAGGACCCAGCAGGACGAGGAGCAGTACAGCAAGTAAGCACCAGCAGAAGCACCACCACCAGAAGCAGCAGCATCAGCTCCTCCAGAAGCAGTATCAGCAGAAGCACCACCGCCAGAAGCAGCATCAGCAGAGTAAGCACGAGCAGAAGCACCACCGCCAGAAGCAGCAACATCAGCTCCTCCAGAAGCAGAAGCAGCAGAAGCCCCAGCCCAGAAGAGAGCCTGTGCTACAGAAGCCCCAGCAGAAGCAGAGTGAGGGCCGGGGGCGGAGGGTGGCCCTGTCCCTCTTGCCAGGGCTCGGTAGCAGATGGCTGAGGCTTTCTCTTCTTCCCCATGGTTGTGGGGTTGCTGAGGTGGCAGCAAGGCTGGCAAGGCAGGCAGGCTTGCGGGAAGGCTGGCAGGAAAGGCAGCACACAAGGCTTGCAGGCAGGCTGGCAGTAAGGCTGGCAGAAGGCAGGGCACAAGGCTGGCTGGCAGACTGCAGGCAGGCTGGCAGGCAGGCAGGCAGGCAAGGCACAGGCTGGCAGGGAGGCTGGTAGGCAGGCTGGCAGGCAGGCTGGCAGCAAGGCAAGCGGGGGTGGCAGGGAGGCTGGCAGGGAGGCTGGCAGGGAGGCTGGCAGGGAGGCTGGCAGGATGGCAGGAAGCAAGGCTGGCAGGCAGGCATGCAGGGCAGGCTGGCAAGCGCACTTGATGTGTCTGGCAGCAGGTCTTTCCTCTGAATGGTGACCTGTTTCCGAGCTGCTTCCCTTTATATCCGCGGGCTGAGCAATGCATCCTCCCCGCATGTCAGTGAACGCTGTGCATCTTGCTAGGCTTTGCTAGGCTTCCCCTAGGCTTCTGCTCTGCATCCGCTTCATCCACTCGCCATCCGCTCTGTATCGCCTGTATCCGTTCGCGTCCGCTTTGCTGCGGCCCCCCCGGAAGCCTTGCGGATGTGCCATCCGCTCCTCCATCCGCTTCCATCCGCTAGGCTTCCGTTCCGCATCCATTTTCCATCCACCCTGCGTCCTCCCCCCGTCCGTTCCTTTTCCGTGTTATCGCTCTGGTTATGCAATTTTTTGCCCCCTTTTGAGAGCGGATAACAACGGATGGAACATTTTTCTCATCCGCTGTGTCCTTTTTACTAACGTTTTACATCCGTCAGCCAGTGTGACAGGGCCTTAAGGGATGATGTAGGAGTAGAACAGTTAGGTAGCATGTGCTCTTTAAATGTGCATAATGGCAAAGGGCTTCCTTTGGACTTTTAGTTAAAGGAGAAAACATTATTTAAATGTGATTATGCTGTTCTACCAAGACTAATTGGCTTCTAAAGGTCATTCTCATTAGGAGCTCTTTACTGACAGGTTCATTGAAAGAAATTACATAATGATTCTTTTTAACACATTGATTTCCTTTGGTTTTTTTATATTTGCAGCTTCATAAAACAGTGCTATTGATGGCAAGATAAATGAAATATAGGGGCACAAACCATTTAGGTCTGCAATTATTTTGGATTTCTTTCTCAAAATGGTGTTTGCATCATTTAAGTCTGAAGGTGTAACTTGTGAGTTATGGAACATAACACAATCTCCCAACTATGGTTCCTGCCACCACACAACAGAGACCCAGCTCAACCCTCTCTATTTACCAATTTTCAGATTTGTTGAGACTGCAATTCCCAGAATTTCCAGCTATGTGTGCTCAATGTGCAGCTTTTCTAATGATGGTAGATAGACACATAAATAAAGGTTGTTTACCAGACGGTAAGAATGCAATAGACTAGTCAAGCCAAAGTTCTTGGAAAAAACTATTGTTACTTAAATTACTGTTTTTAACCAGCGAATTTGCTCTACATTTGTTACATGTTATCACCTCTACATCTTTTCTTATGTTTGTCAGAAGAAAAGTGACTAAAGAACTGTTGAACAAATTCTCAGGTGAAAATCTGTACAATACATTCAGGATTATATGTGAAGACAAACACAGCACAAATACTTCTTTGGCATCCATTCATCATTCACCAGATGTTATTCTTATGTTAACCGAGATAGGCCAGGTATTGGCTAGTATAACTATCCCAAGAAGCTTCTTCAGCTCTGGAGCACTTCTTGGGTGAGAAGAGAAATGTCTTCAAAGAAAAACCAGAAAGTCCAGTTGCCTCTTGAGAAAGCACCTTTGGAGACAACCATGACCTGGATGACTGAGAATTTCCACAGGCAACTAGTGTATTTAATTACAATGGGAGCTGTTTGGGCTTTTTATATTCTGCTGCTACAGGAATTGTCGATTCTTTCTTATTGTCTTTCCTTTCAGAAGCTAGGGAGGTACAAATCTAATTAGGGTGTTCTTCATGGTGTTCAAGTTATGAATACACTATAGGTAGTCCTCAACTTACAAACCATAATTGAGTCCAACATTTTTGTTGCTAAGTGAAACATTTGTTAAGTGAGTTTTGCCCCTGTTTTAAAACCTTTCGTGCCATGGTTCTTAAGTGGATCACTGCAGCCATTAAGTTAGCAACATAGTTGTTATTTGAATTTGGTTTCCCTATTGACTTTGTAAGTCTCAGCCAGTCTTCTGGGTCCTGAAGATTTGCTTGAATAAACAAACTACTTCACCTTTGTAATGTGATTATAATGTTGCTTTATTCACACACAAACATCAATTACCCTTCTCCGGCAAGAACGACAGGAAGCCGAGCAAGGTCAGCACTAGGAGAGTTCGCCTTCCAGTGCCGTTTATCATCGCAGCCACACCTCTCCTACACGCAGCTAATCTCCTGCAACTGCCTGACTCGAATTGCTTCTTATTTCCTTAATCTTGTCTGTCGTTATCCTACCTATTTGCCTCCCATCTTCCTAACCACCTGGATTCTTCTCTCACCCTGGATCCATACAACTATCCCACCATATGTTCCCCTCACTGTCCCATCTGTGTGCACTGGCCACCCCTTTTCCAATCCCAGGCAGTCCACAAGTGATCTGACAGGTCACCAAGCCATGGTCTCCGCCAACCAAACTTTTGAAGCTGCAGTGATTGGTGCACAAAAGCTGTTCCAACAGTTCAAATCTGCAGCGGCTGCTGCATAACATATGGCTCGTCACTTCAGCTTGTTAGTTTAGCATTGCCATGGCAGAAGCAGGACAAATCTTTCGATGAGTTGCTGCCCCAACCAAGCTCCTGCAAGATGGCAGGCTCCAAGGTAAGCAATGCTGCACTTGGAGCCCAACAGTAAGAAGGTCACAAAAGGTGATCACATGACCCTGGGACACTGTACCTGTCATAAATAAGAGGCAGATCCCAAGCATCCGAGTTTTGATCACATGATGATGGGAATACTGTGACAGTTGTGTGAAAAATGGTTGTAAGTCATTTGTTTCAGTGCTATTGTAACTTTGAATGTTCACTAAATGAACTGTTGTAAGTCAAGGACTACTTATACTATGTGAAATCCACCTTACTGATTTGTATATTTCAGTTTAAACCCTTTCATTTTCATATTTACTTTAAGTTCTTTCATTCCATTAGCAATTCCATCTATGTAAACAAAGTTATCAGTACTGTAGTAATAACTCCTGCTCTTTTATTTATTCGGATGCAATTTTTGAGCATTTTTTTTGTTTCTATTTCTTATTTTATTAGTTACTTGCTTGTAGACTTTATAGCAGAGGTCCCCAAACTTGGCAACTTTAAGACTTGTGGATTTCAACTCCCAGAATTCCTCAGCCAGCTATGAAGTTCACAAACCTTAAAGTTGCCAAGTTTGGAGACCTCTGCTTTATAACTTCTTTAAAACCTTACAAGTTTATTGACTGATGGAATGAGGTAGAAAGATGTGAATACATGATATAGCACTTTTCATGAAAAACAAGTAGGTACTTAAGTTTAAATAAGGATATTTGTTTAAATACATAAGTTTAAATAAATATGGGGCAGGCCAAAATGAGGGGGGAACCTAGTGGAACTGGATCCAAAGCAAATGAATAAATTATTATACTGGAGGAGGAGGATGACAGTGAAAATTTATATGTCTTCCCCCTCCAATGTGATCTGGGTGGCTTACAGAATCCAAGTGTGCAGTTCTTCTAGTTCCCTCTAGTGTCCAACCTTTAAAGTCTCATACTTCTTTAAAAAAAGAATTCAAAACAAAAACATTTTGCAAGGGAAAGATTATTATAATTAATTCCAAAATCACTTCAATTTCATCAGGACGCTTAGTCTGTTTTTAACTTTCCAAAATCAAAGTTCTAATCAATATTTTGCTGTTTATTCCAAACGGGAAAAATAAATCCTAAAACTTGTATTTAAAACTTCTTTTGCTAAGGACTGGAGAAAACTCACCTAATATTTTCAGACTTGTCTGAGGTTTATAGCTGAAAAGCATTTAACAAGCAATGTTCTAAAATGATTAGAAAAGGAAGTATGCTAACTTAGTATCCTTTTTGTTGAAAGGTGCCAAAATGCCTTTCTTTCGAGGATTCGATTTTCCTGCTGGGAGAGCTCTGGCACAAGGATATAGACAACTGCTTGAAAGCTGGATCTTTTTATTTTTCAGGAAGGTGGAGAACAGCAAGAGGTCTGCATTCCTGGGCTAGCTAGTTTCCCATGGTAAGTCTCTGGTTTTTTATACCCTTTTCTCCTTTTGTACATTGATTTTGTGTGAATGTTTGTATTTGTGCTTAATGTTTCAAATCCTGTTTGAGTTTGTCTTTATTCCCGCCAGAGGGCAAACTCCGCGGGGTGGCCAGATTGTATTATTAGTTTTCTCTAATCTCTTTTAACTTTAATATAGTTTTTCATATTTGTTCTGTGGCAATCTCATGTCTGTCCCTTTTGTAATTTATATTTTGTNAATTACTCAGGCTTTTGTCTATAGGGATTCTTTAATACTTTTTATTTGATTCCTTTTCCTATGTAAGTTTGTTTTCTGGATGACCTGATGTTCCCCTTGGGCTTTTCCTGTCTTTGTGACACAACTGTCTTTGTGAAGTTCCCTTTCTACATTTTGAAGTCACCGGCCAAAGTTTGAACAGGATTTCTTGCTGTTTTCTTGCAGGCATTTCATTATGAAAACTCGGTAATATCATCAGTGCTGATAATCATTGGTAGCACTGATGATATTACCTAGTTTTGGTAATGAAATGCCTGCAGGAAAGTAGCCAAGCTCAAAGAGCTCTCCTGAATGGTATTTTCACAGCAGATAGGCCACCACATTTCAGAGTAGCATGACAAATTTTCCTTGTCTCCATTTCGACACACACACACCCAGTTTGTGAACATTTTTAGTAAATTATAAGTTGAATGAACAAAATGGATACACTAGTCCTCCAGGGCCAATATTCCATTGCAGGTCTGGGTGTACACATGTGGGGTGGTGATAATAGGCAAGATCAAAAATACTATGGAAAGAAACCACGCCATTGAGCTGAGATTAGTATTTCTGGTCTGCAACTGTTACAGCATAGGAGAATCCATTGGAGCATGGATGTAAAGCAGGGCTGTCAAACTCCCGGTCTGTGGGATGGATGTGTCACACGCTGGCCATGCTCACGCCTGATTTAGCAAAGGGGAAAAAAAGTCCCGATATGTCACGTAATGCTGCCGTGATGGTGTGAGTTGGTGATGGTGATGGAGATGGTGTGACACCCCTGATCTAAAGTCATCAAATAATTTCATGCCGGAACTAAGATCTGAATAAGAACTTTGTGAGATTTTCATAACAGCCACAATTTGCATAAAAGTTCATTGCAGAAGTGTTTCACCGGAGCTCACCTTTTCGCCAACCATGTCAAATATAAAACTGACTTATGGGGGTTTCAGCCCAAAATTATGAGGTTGAAGAAAACAGGGATATTAGTCCTTTCCCTGCAGATGGTGCAAATTATATGACCAAGTGTCATAGAAAAACCAAATAAGAATTAGCTTTTTGCCCTTGTTCTGGTGTGCCACAAATCACCCTTGATGAACTCATCTCATTTTGGCCACACAATTTAAATTGTGCATCATAATCTCTCAGAACACAGCAGTCTCTAGTGGTGATGGAGCCTGCTGAATTTTCTATTTGCACATTAATGCCTGAAGAAAAGGAGAACCCATTTCAGGACATAATCATGCAGTATGTTCCTCCATCTAGTGGCAAAAATATAACACAGGCTGAAGTAACTGACCTTGCTAAGAAAATCAAGAGTCAATTCTTTCTAGTCTCAGAAGAATTTGATGAGATTCAGCTTCAACTACTCAGATGAATAGCTTGTCATTTAATTGTGGGAACTGCAAAGGTCTTTTGAACCACTTAAAATAATACGAAGAGCAAGACATGAGGGAGATCATGCCAAACCAATCTTATTTCATTCTTCAACATAGTGACTAAATTAATAGACCAGCAAAATACTCTGGACATAATCTACTTAGACTTCAGCAAGGTATTCAACAAAGTAGACCACAACCTACTTCTTGATAAGCTAGAAAAAAGTGGGATAGAGAGCATCACCACCAGATGGATTTGCAACTTAGCTGACAACTATACTTAATGAGTAGTCCTTTATCGGTCGAAGTCTACATGGAGGGAAGTAAGCAGTGGAGTGCCACAAAGTTTAGTCTTTGTCCCAGTATTCTTTAATATCTTCATAAATGACTTAGATGAGGGAATAGAAGAGGAACTTACCAAATTTGCAGATGATACTAAGCTCGCAGGAATAGCTAACACCCAAGAAGATAAGCTCAATGTCAGGCGGAGCTCCATTCAAAATCCAGGAAAGAAATACTTAGACTCT
>BHFT01004868.1:0-15295 GCA_004320025.1 Laticauda laticaudata
ACCAACGGATGGCAAGTGTTTCTCTCCGTTTTACATCCTCTTTCCATCCATTGGTGCTGTGTGACAGGGGCTTTAACTCAGCAGGTGTCAAGTTGTTCTGAAAGTGTAATGGACTTCAGCAGGCCAGGCTGCCTGAAAAAGGATGGGCTGATGAAGTGAGAAGATCCAGGCTGGGGAAATTGGCTTTTATGTTACAAATGGATTGTGTTTGATAGGCTAAGATCTGGACACTCTACTCCACCATCAATAACACTCATTATGGGGTGGGAGTCAGATCATGGTTTTTTTTGTTTTGTTTTTGCAAGCCCTGAACCTGTCCTGAACTGTTTCCTTTGAGAATTTCATCAGTTGCCTTTTCTAAAAGAAAGACAGAAAGGAGAAATGATAGAGGAAATTTACAGGGACTTCAAGGTCACAATGTAGACATAATTCTGAGGAAGGACCTCTGTAAGGAACCATGACACAATTTCCCCATTTGACAACTTTAACCCATGTTGTTATCAAGTTATTTCTTCCAAAGGCTTGCAGCACCTCTATTGATCTTCTTCTTCTTCTTGTGTCAAATCCATCATCGGACATTGGCGATCATGTTGGTGGTCCTATTTTTAACAACAGCTGCACAAAAAAGTGCTGCTGAGTTTTGTCCAAACCAGCTCCTGCTTCTAGTAGACCAGGAAATTCTTAGCACCCCTGTCCCATTTAATGGGTGCCTATACTCGGGGCCATTGTTAGATTTTGCCTCCATGAACATGATTTTCCTGGGAAATATATAGTGTTCTAGTTTTCCCTTTGCTATCTACACTGCTGTATACTGATACAATTGGGGGGGAAAGAAATTTTCCCAAGTCTCAAGCTTTGATAAGCCTTCTCCAAGCTGACATCCTCTGAAAAATGTTTATTTGCAGTAAACTCACTCTAATGCTTTTTGAAAAAGCCCTTTCTTCCCCAAGTCGTATCTCAAGAATTTTGATTTACTTACAGAAAAGTAACAGTGTAATAAGATGATAATTTATCCCTGTGCTTCCCATGACATCTGTCTGGAGCCCATTGACATTCATCAGAGCCCACAAAAAGCAAAGCCCAAAGAGAGTGCAGTCATCCTTAAACTTATCCTGAGATTTCCTCTGCCTAGATAACTTCTAAATCTATGGATTTTGACTCATAGAATTCTCCAGACAGGTTCAAGAAGCACGATTTGTCTTATATGTGTACATTACTTATGTGTTACAGTAAACCAGATAGAAAACATGACAAGATGTGCTAATTCTACTTTACTGCAAGGCTACATTAGCAGAATCTTGCAAATCTCAAAGTACAAATGTACAAATGACTTGCTGTCACTTTAAATTGCCTGAACAATTAGGTGCTTCCCAAGTTTCTTTCTCTGACTGTGAAGCCACTGGGGGCTCCTCTATCTTTTTTCTGATTGTTCTTACAAAGCATCTCTTCCCTTCTTTCCCCAAGGCCATCCACATATTCCATGAAAGTCATATCATTTGAATGAAGTCAGTGATGGGATTCAAATATTTTTGCCACCAGTTTGGTGGGTGCACTTTGTGCAGGTGCAGAAGTGTTTTAACTCATCTCCTGCAAGCCTGCACGATCCTGGTCACTTCAGCTGCTGCTGCATAGCACTATTCTGTGCCACGCAAAGCAGGTGTGTTTCAAATTCAGCGTACAAAGGTGAGTATGGGAGCCCGGGTATGTGGGTGGGACCAACATCAGAGCAGTGGAGAGAACCGGTTTGGTCTCTGCTGCTCATTGCTGCTGCCAGTTTGCCAGAACGATAGTATACCATCACTGAATGAAGTCCTCCAACATATCTATCATATACAGCAAGGGTCTTCAAACGTGGCAAGTTTAAGAGTTGTGGACTTCAACTACCATAATTCTTGAGCTAACATGACTGGAGGAGGAATTCTGGGAGTTGAAGTCCCCAAGTCTTAAAGCTGTCAAGTTTGAAGACCTCTGATACACAGGCTAAAGGCCCGGTCCCACTGGCCGATGGACGCAAAACGTATGCATCAAGGACACAGCGGACGAGCAAAATTTCGGGGGTGGCTCCATCCATTGTCATCTGCTCCAAAAATTGGTGAAAATTTGCATAAACAGAATGGAAAAGACGGAGAGAAGAACGGACGACAGTAGTAATGTAGCGGGGATGTTAATGGATGTTCTAGGAAGCCTAGCGGATAACAGCGGATGGAACGGATGAACACTCTGAAGGGTTCGGGGAAGAATTTGAAGTGGACGCATAGCGGAAGGGGCGGATGCTAGTGGATGAACGGATGCTCACGGACGCCGATAGGAAATAAAGGGATGCCGCACGGCATGTATATCGGATGCAAAGTGTTACTGCGCATGCGGGGGTCATGAATTGCATCAGCTCGCAGATTATAAAGGATGCAGCACTGCATGCAGTCGCATATAGAGAAAGACGTGCTGCCACATACATCTAGAAGAACCATGGTTTGTCAATCAGGAAGAGGAAGACGGTGCCTACTCATTCCAGCCTGGCAAGAAGCGCCAGAACAGCATCCCACCCCCTGGCACTGACTCTGAAGCTGCTGCTCTGCGCTGTGGTGGCAGCACCAAGGCCCTCAAGCCCTACTGCTGAAGGCCTGCTGCTCATCCCTGAGGCCTGTGCTCAATCCCTGAAGGCCCTGCTTGCTCAAAATCCCTGAAGTGCCTGCTGAAGCCCTGCCAAGGGAGGAAGAGGCAAGGGAAGCAGAAGGGAGAGAGGAAACAGTACACCATTTCTGAGGAGCATGAGGATGAGGTGCTGGAATGGCTGAGGGAGAATGAGTACTCTGGAGAAAGGGCCACAGACTCTATCGCGACACCAAGAAGAAGCAGGCAGCTTGGAGAGACAAGGCAGAGAGCCTGGGGTACACTGCAGAAGTACTCCTGGATGGTGGAAGCACATGATCACTCTGGTTATGGCAAGTACACCTCATAGAACTGGGCAGGGCTGCTGTCAAGCTCATCGACGGGAGATGTACATCATATCCATGCAGTTTCTGGAGGGGAGGTCCGACCGAGGAGCAGCCCCTCTGAGACCCTCTCCCTCAGATAGCGCACAGACAGCCAGTCCTTTTCCAGCCAGGAGCCAGCTACCTGTCCAGGCAGGTGTCTTCAGAGGCCCATGGAGAGACCCCCGACAGCTGCACTCCCATGCTGGCGGACTTGGAGGATCCATGGAGGATGAAGCATGTTTGTCACAAAGGAGGAAGAAGCAGCAGCCACAGAGGCACCCCCCCCCCCCACACCAGCTTCAGAGGATGCAGCAGAGAGGGCAGGACTGACGCCAGGACCACAGTGTGCTGTTTGGAGATCAGGGACACAATGAAAACGAGCACAGAATTCTCTCAGCTGGTCCACAAGTGACAACCATCCTCAGGCTGGAAGCCCTTCATCACCTACGTGAGCCAGACCCACAGGGACCTGCTGAGGCCCTACCCAGGTGATGAAGGAGAAGATAACAGCACTTCTGCGACAACCCAAGGCCCAGCTGAAGCTGCTCCTACCCATCCAGGTCGGCTCTCCCCACCAGGTGATGTCACAGCCTTCCTCACGGCTTTCAACAGCCCTCACTACCAAGGGTAGATACCAGGACTTCCACACAGAAGCAGAACTTCCAGTCCAGACCAGTTTATCGCACACCACAGATGCCACTCTACATAGCTGCAGACAGACAGCCCTGACACTCGCTTCCTCAGCCACAGGCCAAGCCCGTCAACTGAACATCTGTTTCCCAAATATCGTTTTGGGCTGACTCTCAAGTCCTTGATGAGGGCCTCTCAACTTCTGGGATTAGGTCGCTCTCGGACAGCTTCGGAACACACTCCCCTGTTGTACCCAGGCCAAGCTCAAATGGTGCTCAGACAGCATCAGCCATACGCACTCACAGTGCCTGCCCGTTTAAGATGAGACCTGGCACATGACTCAGGAGTGGATGAGAATAGTGTCAGAGACTGAGTTGTACTTCTTTGCTAATGCAACTTTCTTGGTTCATTTTGCTTTTTTTTAATAAATATAAAGTTTACCTAAGAAAGTTAATAAAGGTTATCTTTGCTTAACATTTAATCAGTTTACTTGGTTCATTTTGCTTATATAATAAGTCATAAGTTAGAAAGTTATGAAAGGTTATTTTGCTTAAGATACTTTGGTTATTTTTTTTACTTAATAAAGTGTTGGTGAAACTTTGAAAACATGGTTTAAGCCTTTGCATGCTGTAGATAGATAAGGATAGTTGTGGGTAGATAAACTCCAGTGCACATAGTGGGACTGAGTGTGTCACCATCCAGTGCCACACATGTGGACCTTTTTTTTATCAATAAATTTATTCATTGATCAACACTTTAAAATAAAAGCTCTTTATTAATGCTCTATTTCATTGTAGGACCATTCACATACTGGCAATCTCCATAGTGTTATGCAACAGTCTCAAGGAAATCCGTTAATATCTATCATCCTGTCTTGCCACTCCACTGCTCCAGCTGGGGAGTTGCACCAGTGTCTCAGTAGGTTACGCTGCTTCTTCCTCACGTGAAGCTCTGTTGGGGCCTTGTACATCCACAGTGTCTATCAGGTTACGTCTTGCCTCCATTCAAGGCTCATGTCCCATTCCTTGTTGATGGTCCACACAGTCTGTTCTGCAAACGGTTAGCGGGTGCGCATGAGATTGTGCAGGAGAGCAAGCTTCCATGGTGCTCCTCACGTCTCTGGGTCATGCTACATGGTGGTGAGAAGTATTGGAACTGTTGGCCAGATGCCAAGGTGTTCTCCACCACACTTGCCCTGGACAGCCTGTAGTTGAAAATCTCTTCTTCACGGTGAGGTTCTTGAGTGATGGCTTATGAGGTAGGTTCTGAGGAGAAGGCGTCATCACCAATGATGAAGTAGGGCACACTTGTGTGTCATTGGGTAGGGATTGGAAACCATGATGAGGTGCGTTCCAGCCATCATTGAGTCACTTGCGTGTTACCTGGCCATTGAAAGCTGATCCGTTGCCTGAAGCATCGATGTAGATGAACTTGTAGTCAGCATCAACAGGCAAAGAGGGTGACACTGAAAGAAGCCCTTGTAGTGTAATAAGTGGACCTGAGTTGGCTGGAGCTTTGCAGGCCACGTGCTTTCCATCTATGGCTCCAACGGTGTGGGGAAAGTTCCCCTGATACCACTCTTCTGCAAGTTTTCTCCAGCCTTCTTCAGTTGGTGGCGACTTGAGGAGCTCCTCCATGTATTCTTCGATGATGGCCTGCACCATTTCTCTCACACTTTGCTGGCTGTTGTGTGGCACCTCCATGCATACTGCATGTTTCGTATGTGGTTCCAGAGGCAGGCTTGGCGAGTCAGTGCCACTTCAGTCCAGGGTCCAGGTGGGATGGAATTGGTGCAGGCTTGGTCAACCTGGGTCTCAGATGCTCTACAAGTTCATCAAACATGGCTGGTGGCATCCTCATGAAGTGCTGGAATGCACAAGGGTCTTCATTCTCACTCCACCATCAACTGGTCATACAGTCCAAACTCCATTCTTCTCCCATCATCTCAGACTCACACAGATCTTGGATGTCTCTTCTTTTCTCTGTATAAAAGTTGAAACAGTCTGAACAGGGTTGGTTCTGGTCATGAATGAGCGCAGCTATCATACGGACTTTGTCATCACCCCGGTGCGAGAACAATTTGATGATTGATCACAAAAGGTGAAGAGGTCTGTACACCACGGTGCTGGGTCATACTGAGTTCAAGTGATTTTCTCCCTTTTTATTAGGGAATATATCGTTTTGTCCTGTACGTATCCTTCTACATACTCTAGACATACTGCAGACATCCTAAATATACGGATACACTTCCAGATGAGATGTTTATCCATTTTTAATACTTTATATACGAGATGCATATGCTTACATCCTTTCTATTTCCGTGCTACTAAACGCTGTGTAGACGTTCCGTGTACTTTTTTTTCTCCCTCTTTCTGTTTTCAGCTGCAGTGGATGGTGAGTTGAGGGATGGCCAGAGGAGCAGGAGGATACGCGGACGTTTAACGGATGATAACGGCACTAGACATTTGTTACCGTATATGTCGTGGATGTACATCGTACATGGCAGAAAGTTCATCCTCAAAAGTTGTGCAGCTCAAATTTTTGCACAGATGAATCTGAGTGGACGGATGCGGAGAGATAGAGCATTGAACCGTATGCAATGAGTAACAAACGGATGCAAAGCGTCAATGGATGGCAAGCTTTTTAAAATGTTTTACATCCTCTTTGCATCCGTAAGTGCAGTGGGACCGGGCCTTAAGAACATATAGTGGCTGAATTATTTAGTAGCAGCAGCTCTGAGAATTCAAAGCTAACACCAGGCTACTGCTTTGTGGATTCCTCCACTTTAATTATTGATGATAATCCATTATGTTGTTTACAGTATAATTGTTAAGCCTGGGTTCCCCAACCAGGGTTAGGGAGACAAGCAAAACAGAATGTGCAGCGTAAGTCAGATANGTCCAATAGTCATGTATCATTTAGTCAGTCCATTCAGGGATATTCAGTTAGCAAAGTCCATGTAGAATATCCTGGGTCAGTTCACTTACAAATCAGTCCTTTGTTCTCTCTCCCGTGCGAGCAATGCAGTCTTCCAAGCAGTAATTAGGAATCATCAAAGCCAGAGAGCGAGCACGCTGCAGGCTTGCTTCTTTTAAGGAGTTTTCATAACCACTCCCCTAATCACTTTCCCACAGTTAAAGTTACAGACACTTTAACATACAAACCAGGATTACTTATTTATTATTTTACCTAAACCAGTTAGGGTAAAAACAATGTTATCCCTAACAATAATGTACAGGGAAAATGAGCTGAGTGTGTGATAGGTGAGCATTTGCTTGTGGCATGGCATCTAAAACCCACACTTTAGACTTACCAATATGATTCCAAGATTTAATGGATGTTTGCATGATATAATTATATTGTGATATAATTATTGGGTCTGATTCTACATTTTGATCAAACATCTGGGTTAATATAATGTTCACAATCCTGTTTCTGTTCTGTTCATACTTCACCTTCTGACATTTTGCTGGAAAAGTGATTGCTGGTGAAGTAGAAAATATTCAGTGCTTTACTAATAACTCTCTTATGAGATTTTCTATATTCTATCTGATTTTGCAAAAAATCATGCTTTACATGATCCTTTGAGATAAATTAATTCTTACTAGACAATGCTTATTACTGCAAAAGATATCACAGAATTTCTTTTCTGTCAGTGGAAGAAAGGGACTGAGGTGATATGCAATTCTCGAAAGTCCCGTTCTTTTAGACTCTTTGTGACATGAAGGGAAACTTTCCAATCAAATCCCTCAAATGCTTTGTATTTGCAAGAACTTGGTCACCAACTGCAAGGGAAGTAATTAATTAAAAATATGGCTTCAAAGGGACAGAAAACAGGTCAATCCACTTCTAGTCTGAAGTTCCCAGTATGGTAAGCTGTGGATTCTACTCATCCAGATTCCCTGGGATCACTGTGCCAAGTATGCTGAAGAAGAGCTAGAGAAGAGAATTTATGCCTTAGAATCAGTAACTTTCCAATGTTAGAAATTGCTTTTCCTTTGAAATGAGCAATCTCCCCCCCCAATCACATTTTTGCACGATCAAAAATCTGAGCAAAGTAGGGAAGTATTGGAATATTATATGGCTGGAATTGGTGCACATTCTTTTCATTCCAGGGAAACAAGTAACAACCTGGAATAGAATGGAATCATAAGGCTGGAAGGGACTTTGGAAGTCTTCTAGTCCAATGTCTTATCCAAGGCAGAAGACCTTATACTATCTTAGATACAGATAATATAGATAAAGATAATCAGAGTTGGAAGGTTCCTTGTAGGTGATCTAGTCCAATCCCCTGCCCAAGCGGGAGACCCTATACCATTTCTGACAGATGGCAGTCCAATCTCTTCTTGAAAGTCTCAACTGATGGCAAGCTGTTCCGTTGGTAGATTGTTCTCACTGTCAGAAAGTTTTTCCTTATTTCCAGGTTAAATCATTGTTCAGTTTCCATCCATTATTCCTTGTCTGGCCTTCAGGTGCTTTAGAAAATAGACTGACCCATTTCTCTTTGTAGCAGGCCCTCAAATATCAGAAGACTGCTTTCCCTGGTCCTCCTCTTTACTGGTCATGTCCAGTTCCTGTAACCGTTCTTCATCTTGAACAAATGGTTATCCATTCTTTTCATGTAAATCTCCAGCAATGGAGCACCCACAACTCTGGGAAGTAAGCTGTTCCATTGAGCAATTAGTATCACTGTCAGAAATTTCTTCTTAATTCCAGGTTAGATTTCTCTTTAGCAAATTTCCACCCATTGCTTCAAAGCACCCTTAGGTGCTTTGGAATCAATCTCCTCCAATAAATCTAATTCTCTAAGAAGACTTCATAGGTTGCAGGACCAGATGAGAGCATGAAGATAAGATTTTAGTGAATTCACTGAGTTCCCTTAAATTCAGTGGAATTTAACTCTGTGTAAGCATGTATAGAATTGTCTTAAAATATTCTTAATTCTAGTTGGATTGTGGTGACAAGAAATCAGAAGGTGTCTAGAAAGAAGACAAACCTCTTATACATTTAACTGTGAACAAAAGGATGCTTCATTGGATGTATCTCATTTTTCTTTTTCCACATACTTTTTAAAAGTTTAGGAGCTTAATTTTCTTGCATCTGTCTATCCTAGAGGAGAAAACTATATATTTATAAGACCTGAAACAATAGCTCATGGAAACATTGGGTAGGATGACAGAATGTAAGCTTTAAATGCCAACCCCTAGTTTCAGGATCTGGGAGAGCTCTTGCCCATGACAATTAGGACAATCAAACATGATGCCCAGAGAGTTTGTTTGAAATATTAATTAAAATGCAAATTAAACCCATAACACATTAGCACAGAAGATTGCTTGCAGGGTTGCTATAACTGAGCAACTGGCAGCACCCAATAAAATAAAGAGCTGTTGTTGAGATCAAAACCTTGTTTTGAAAAAAATATATAAAAAAGTAACTATGTAAGATTACAAATGAAAACTATTTATCAGTGACAGTTCTCATTATGAAAGATGCTGTTTTGCAGAAACCATATTGTACTTCAGGAAAAGGTTGATTTGCATGCATGTTTTCTAACTCTACTCCATCTGTTTGTGTGGCAGGCTGCCTGCGAACAAGGGGAGAGATGGTTTCAGCCAGGTCAAAATGTCAGTGCCAGATATGGTTTTGCCAGTATGGAAAGCCAGCCCAAGCTTCTGTAGCTAACAATTGTACCAGGTGGTCATTATAAAATAATTCCAGAAACCATCTCTGGAAGCAAATACTCTTTCATAGAACAGCTTTGATTAGCTGTTCAGCTGCTGCTTCCCGACCCCAGCCTCTGTTATTTATTTGCTAGAAACCAGGAACAAGTAAAGGTAATATCCTTAGAAACTGATAATTAAAACAAAAATAGGAAATCTGGTGCCCTACAAATGTCTGGGTAATGCAATTGCCATTATCTCTGACCACTCCTGTTGCTTAATGCTTATGGTAGTTGTAGTCCAACTACCTGAGGGTGCCTATTCTGGAATTAAAAAGTCCTGTATCAGTGGTAGGATTCAAATTTTTTTACTACCGATTCTGTGGCCATGGCAGGGCAAGGATACTATAAAAATCTCCATTCAGAGGTGGTATTTGCCAGTTCTCTGACTTACTCAAAATTTCCACTACCGGTTCTCCAGAACTGATCAAAACCTGCTGAATACTACCTCTGTCCTATATGCTTTATTTTTAAAAATGTTCTGGCCAGATTTTACCTGAAAATGGTGAAACTTCTTGTTTGTGAATCTCAACACAATTTTAAATAAAATCAACATCAAATCAAGCAATAAAATGATCATATGATATATAAATAAAATCAATGTTGCAGAAGAACAAAAAGATGAGAGCTGCATTGAAAAATAAACATTTTTGCTTCATTTTGTCTCACACTCAAACTTTTTAGTTTGTTTTTTAGATTTATACCCACTGCTATCAAAAATGTCTGGTTGGCTTACAATGAACCCATAAAATAATAAAAATAATGTCCATAGTATAAGTCAAATAAACTAAAGTCAAAGAATATAATACAATAAAACATTCATGGTAAATAAATGAAACAGAATTAAAATAAACAAGTCAACTTTTCACACACACTTTTTTTTTTTACAAAACTAATAAATTTGAAATGATACAATATTTCATTCTCCAAAGTTTTCTGGAAAAGTACTGTTCTAAAGAACTTGAAGAAATATTGTGGTTTCTGACTAAATTTCTGTAGATTCCAATAACAGAAAAGCAGTGTTTGCATTCCTCTGTCTTTTAAATGCAGATGGACTGCTGAATCGTGTCCTGATGGGGCTGATATTCAGATATTCCTGGAACATATGGAATGACAACATTGCTTCATTTATTGTTCTCTTCTTTGTCTGTTACGGAGGAGCTCTTGCTGGGTTGTTTTGGGGATTTGATGAAGGGCCACTTGGGATAGCTACATGTTTTGAGGACTTCCTTGAAATGTTTCAGTTCTTTTCCTTTTCCATCTTTGCTGGTAGGTAGCTCTTCAGTTCAGTGAGGTAGGGTTCTGATAACTCCCATTCTGTGCTCCAGTGGGTGGTGAGAATCAAAATATAAATATTGATCTCTGTGGGTTTTTGATGTTAAGGCATCTGTCTTCCTGAATGTATACTGCACTGTCCAGGAAGGCTGGATTATTTTCCTTGTGAATTTGATATATCTGTCAACAGAGTGGACAGATACAGAGTGATTCTGAGGACCCAGATAAACCTCCAAGTGGCCTCAATAACTCTCTAAAACAATGCAAATGACCAGTTGTCTTCAAGGAATATAAATCCTCTCATTCTCCATCATCCAGTCAGAGCTGAAGAAGCTTCTTGGATAAAAAGTGAAACATATTCAAAGAAAAACAACAAAGTCCAGTTGCCTCTTTAAAAAGCACCTTTGGGATAACTTCCAACTTCTTTTACAAAATATATAGTTAAAACTTAAATCCAACTCTTCCTTAAGCATTATACTATAGCTTCCATTTTTCTAATCAATACATTTTACCTGTCATCGTATCCATGCATCATAATTTGATTTTTTCCCCTGTTCCTTGCAAAAAGTCAACAAATGGCTTCCAATTAGTATTAAATGTTTGGAGTGAGACATTCTAAAAGGAAGAAAGGTGACTTTAAATAGAGCTGAGGGGTAGAAGGAAGAAAGTATGTGCCTTTTTCCTCTGCATGTCTTAGTCAGCGAAGGTTCCCTTCTCTGCAACAATCATTGCAAGTGTCTCATTTGACAACAGAGGAAGCAGAAGGAGAAAGAGGAGGAATGCCAAACTGATTGAGACCAGACTGTCTCTGAGATACAGACAGGGACTGTATGGACTGAAGAGAAATGCCAGGAATTTAGAGTCATTTGTAGGTAAACTGTACAGTTTAGACCAGGGATCTCCAACCTTGGCCACTTTAAGCCTGGTGGACTTTAATTGGGGAATTCTGGGAGTTGAAGTACACCAGGCTTAAAATGGCCAGGTTGGAGACCCCTGGTTTAGATTGTACAATGCCTCAAAGCTGCTCATCCTACAGCAAGAGTTTTAAGGCATTCTGAGTGACAGAAATATTTTTTCCCTTGATCCTCTCTGTAGCAGAACTGGGGATTTATCCCACCAACTTCAACAGCAAGCTGCTTGAAGTGTTTCTGGTACCTGTATGATGATGTTGTGATTAGTGATAAGCACAGTATCAACTTGATACTGTTGATGTGTAGCTCTTGCTTTTTCTGTATTAATAGCAATAGCACTAAGACTTACATATTGCTTGACAGTATTTACAGCCCTCTCTGTAAGCAGTTTACAGAGTCAGCATAGTCAGCTCCCAATAACACAAAAGTTCTTACTGTTCCAACAAGGTTGGGGAGGGGGAGTGGGAAGGGACATTTGGAGGAATTGTCCAAGCAAAAGGGAAATCATTTGATTTGTTCCTCAACCCTGAAATTAGGCTTAATTTAAACTAAACTGCAAGAAAACTGAAGAGAATCCAGTTTCTTGAACCTATGATGGTGTCTACTTTAATACAAGGGGCTACATAAAATTTTGAAAATTGCTATGCAGGTAATTTTTAACTTATGAACACAATTGAGTTCAAAATTTATGTTGCTTAAACAAGACATTTGTTAAGTGAATTTTGCTCCATTTTATGACTTTTTGTCATGCCCTTGGTAGAGTCTGACTCTGAGGCAGAGGAGGAACAGCCGACAGGGAGTGTAGGTGTGGCTCTGGAGGTTGTGGAGGAGGCTGGGGAAGGGCAGAGGCCAGCTGGGCATTCAGAGGAAGAACCAGGCCCATCCCCTCTGCATCCTAGGATACACAGGGAGGAATGGAGAAGGAAACAACTTTGCTTACGAGAGAGGAAGCAGCCATGATCCCCCTCATTGGTTGCAGTTGGGGAGACTAGGATATAAGAGAGACGATTACAACACAGCGTTGCCAGAAACAAAGCGTGTGTTATTTTGGGCTGAAGTTATCTTGGTTGGCATCTTTCCAACAGACTGTGCCTTGTTATCTCCTTGAATTTAGTAATTACTTATCCTGGTCCGGTTGTGGAAATTTTGTCATTGTAGTTTGTTTGGTTTTTTATTTCACCTCTATCTGCTCATTAAGTCTGGATTGCTTTCTTTTGAAGACTATTTTTGAGTAGGTTTTACCTCCAACTGAGAATTATTGAACAGTGGGGCCAAGTTGGAGGCATTAAAGGACATTTGTTTATGTTTTGGATTTTGTTACATTTGTGTTACACTCTGGGTCATCACACTTTTCTTGTCACAGTTGTTAAATGAAATATTGAAATTGTTAAATTAGTAACACGGTTGTTAAGTGAATCTGACTTCCCCATTGACCTTGCTTGTCAGAAGCTCACTAAAGGTGATCTCAAAACCCTGGGGTGCTGCACCTGTCCAAAATATGAACCAGTTGCTAAGAATCTGAATTTTGATTGTGAGACGAAAGAGATGCTGCTATGGTTGTAAGTGTGGAAAATGGTTGTAAATAACCCTTTTCAGTGCTTCTGTGACTTTGAGCGGACACTAAATGAACTGTTGTAAGTTGAGGACTACCTGTATTGGAGACTTCAGTGTAGAATCAGCCTCATTTCTAAAAATGAAGCTAGGAGACCATAGGAAGATCACTTGACATGTTGTTCTTCTATATGGTAAGGGATAAGAATGGTTCTTTTGAAATTATTGAAAAAGTAGTGAGAGAGTATCTGCATCTATGGGTTTTTTTAATGGATTATCAAATGGATACTCTTGGAGACAGCAGACACAAAGATATAATATTCTATATATTCTATATTAGTATTCTATTCTTGGCAGTATAGGGTCTCCTGTTTGAGCAGGGGGTTGGACTAGAAGACCTCCAAGGTTCCAGCTCTATTCTGATTGTTTCATACATTTACAAATGTCTGTTTATTAATAGCATTATTTAGAAAACTTATTACTTTTCCATGAAAAAAAAATGATGATTACTAAATTGACTGGAGGAAATTTAAACAATCTTCATAGCTGTTTATTAAAGATATATCTTCAATATGTATTTCCATTTTTTATACTTTGTCAGTATCTCCCTCCATTCCAGATCTGTTCCTCTCATTTTTGGGTGGAACAGTCTTTTCTCTTTCTCTCTCATACACAAATGTTGTAGCATTTTCTTTCTTTCTTTCTTTCTTTCTTTCTTTCTTTCTTTCTTTCTTTCTTTCTTTCTTTCTTTCTTTCTTTTTTTTTGCCATTCCTGAGGACATTCACTGTGTGGTAAATGAATCTACTGATCCAGGATGTTGCTATGGTGCTTCTCCTGCATGAAGAGTTTAATATTCATCCATTTTGATCCATTTTCCCACCATGTTGACATGGGGATTTGGTTAGACAAAAAGGACAAGCAGGAGGGTGTATTTTTAGTGTTGCTGAAAGCAAGGGTGAGGTTTAAATTTCTTAACAACTGGCATGACTGGCATGGCTTTGTAGTCATGTTACTGGCTGGGCATGGTTTGCATATAAATATTGCAAAAACATAAATATTGAATTTTTTATTAAAAAAAGAGCAATTTTTACCAAAATCAGGCGAAGCAGGGCAGGCAGACTGAGTTGCTCACAGAATTACATATTTACTCATAGATCTACTTTCTGCAATCTGCTACCTGAGTCTGTCACATAAAATTTGCTTGCAAGCAAACTTATAAATTTGCTAGGAGGGAAACTCACAAAATTAACTCACAACACACCATGTATATAAATATTGATTTTTTTTTTATAAAAAAGGGCAACTTTTTACCCAAATCAAGCAAAACAGGCAGGCAGATTGAGTTGCTTGCAGAATCACAGCTTCACTCAGAGATCTACCTTTTCTGCAATTGCTGCCTGAGTCTGCACTGAAAAATAGAAGCTTCAGTGCTAAAGAATGTTTAGCTCTGCTCTCAGGCCACTTCTCCCCCCCAGCCCCTGAATACCACCCCTGATGGGGCCTCAGGAAGCCTCCTCCTGGGTGAAGGCAAAGCAGTACAACAGTGATTTAGATTAGCTAGAAAGCAAGAAATCCAATGATTTCCTGCTTTCAACCTAATCTAAATTGCCTGGCACAGCTGATACTTGGAACAGCTGATCGTCGGGAAAAAAAGAAAAAACAGCAACTTACCAAAAATTAGGTGAAGGCAATTAGGATGATGTGCATGCCAGGTAAGAATAACTGGGCAGGGTGGGCATGGTAGGGTGGCCAGGCCGGGCTGGGCCCAGCCAGTGGCATGATTTGCCAGTTCTCCGAACTGCACAGAATTGTAACAACCAGTTACAATCCCACCCCTGACTGAAAGTTACTGCTGAGGATGGGCCGAGAAGTAAATGCCTCATTGAGCTAAAAAGAAAAATAGCTGGACATCAGAATTCAACTAAAAGAGAATCTGTTATTAAGTAAACTAAATAAACAGTATAGTTGATGCAGCAAAATTTAGGAATAATTTTTTGGGACATATGGCAAAGCCCCACCAATTGCTATGTATCCTTGACATGTTTCTTGGTGGTGGTGGTAGAGAAAAGTTCCAGGACACGATGAGTTCTGCCTTTCATCTGAATTCCTTCATATGAAATTCTGCAGTCCACATAGGGCCAGGCTGAGGATCCATTGCTGCTTAAGCCCATGTCACACCAGCCAACGGATGCAAAAAGGACACAACGGACGAGCAAAATGTTCCATCCGTTGT
>BHFT01004869.1:0-15158 GCA_004320025.1 Laticauda laticaudata
CTAGTAACGGGATGGCTGAAAGGGCAGTCAGGTCTGTTAAGGAGGCCCTGGAGAGGTTTGGCCAAGCTGACTGATACTCTAAACTTTCTAGGTACCTGCTAACTCAACATACAACCCCCTGTGCCACTACCAACAAGTCCCTGGCCGAGCTCCTTATGGGTAGACACCTAAGAACCACCCTAAATAGGTTACATCCTCATTATGCCCCAGTCACCCCCTTAGGGTCTGATAGCCAGATCAGGAAGTTTGCCATGCATGACCAAGTGTATGCCCGCAGTTACACAGGCCACCCCTCATGGGTGCCAGGGTAAGTCGTGGCAGTAACTGGCCCTAAGTCCTATAGGGTTTTACTGGAGGATGGTCGTACCTGGCGTCGGCACATCAACCAGCTTAGGAGGCGCTGGAGAGTGGATATTGACAACCCCTGTTGCCCGCCAACCGACCCACCCACCAACGTTCGCCGAAGCTATTCCAGGGCACTGCGAGCAAGGGGACCTACCTGGACCGTCGCCTGACCCTCTACCAGAATCACCCGTCGATGAGGTTCCAGTCACGCCAAGCTCTGACGCGGCCCAGGAAGCGGAGGACTTCTTCCCTGCTGCAGCTCCACCAGGACTGAGACGATCCGGCTGCCTGCTCAGGCGCCTGGCCTACTTGAAGGACTACGCATGCTCCTAGCCAGGGGAAAGGAGTGCTGCATTCAACTCAGTTTTCACTCTGGTCCGCACCCCTGGCGGGAGCGCAAACCACTCTCATTGGTTGATGCTGTTTGACAGCCGGCTATAAAAGGAGCTGTCAAACAGCATCAGCTATTGCTGCTAGCTGACTGCCTGTTAGCCCAGCAGCCGCAGCAACCCTTTATTCTCGCAATAAAGTTTCTTGACTGTTAGCTCCGTGTTCACCTCAGTAATTACTGCCGCTCCACAACAATAACAATAATACCTGATAAGGAAAAGGCTTAATTTAAACCCAAGTATATATTTCCAATAGCTTTTTAAAATTTCTTTTGAATACAATGTTTTGTACAGCTTTTTAGACAACAAACATTTGCTTCACAGAAAAGGAGTAAGCAGATGAAACCATGATCCATCAGAGGTTTCAGTAGTTGAAAACAGGAAGAAATGTTATTGATTTTCTCCTCCCAATTCAGACCAGCGCGACTCAGCAATTTTAAAACATGTAGACTCCAACTCCCAGAATTCTCCATTAAGCATTACCATAATTTTTTTTAAAAAAAACATAAATTATCAGAACTAAATCACACAATAGTTTAATAAGTCTCATTGAACTTTTGCCTTTGATGCTCTAAGGCCACTCAGCAATAATAAACCGCAATGCTGCAAATATATTTTAGTACTTAAAATAAGACACATTTGGGACTCCAGAACCTAGATGATCTATGTATCATATCAACGGTGAGCTTTTCAAAAAGCCACACTTGCAAAGCTGGACAGAAATAGCCCATGATCTCTAGGGATCAAAGGACTCCCAAAATAGGTTGGTAAGTCAGGGGAAAAAATAGCCTTTCTTTTTTCTCCTTTTGCTCAGTTGGCATTTATTCACTAACATAGTTGGTGAACTCATTAAGCTGTTGGCAGCATTTTTGGAAATCAGATGATCTTTTGTTACAAAGCAGAAGGTAGAACACAGCACACCACAATTCATCAAAATGTACTTCCATTTTCATTTCATAATTCATGCTGTGTTAATTTCACAAAGTTTTCCTCCTTTGTGATAAGGAAAAAATATCTAACTTTTAAAAGAAATGATGGATCAGTTATTGATGAAACATAATTATTAGATTTATTATAGAGAATATAAATTTTTTTTGTGTAATCCTTTCAAAGCAGGGTAGTTCTTCAATTTATAATTTGAAATGAATTAATACCAAACCTATTTCATCTAAAATATATTAAAAAATGCACTATGACAATGTTCACGTTGCTTCAAACGGTGAGTTTGAACTCTTAAACTTTATTTATTTTATTTATTTTATTTTATTTTATTTTATTTATTTTATTTTATTTTATTATATTTTATTTTATTTTATTTTATTTTATTTATTTTATTTTATTTTATTTTATTATTTTATTTTATTTTATTTTATTTTTTATTTTTTTATTTTTTATTTTTTATTTATTTTATTTTTTATTTATTTTATTTTTTATTTATTTAAAAATCAATCTTCATTTGGTCAGGCGCATTTTCATTTATGCCTGTTATAATAAACTTCTTTGTTATTTTCATCATGTACAAATTAGAATGATCTCTTAAGAAAGCAGTATGTACCGTATATACTCGCATATAAGCTGACTTTAGAACGCTTTTTTTTTTTTTCCAANATCTTGGCTCTCACACTCCCTGTCAGCTGGCCCTTTGCAGCCTTCGCCTGGACCTTTGCAGCCCTCCTTTGCAGCCCTTGCCTGGACCTTTGCAGCCTTTCTCCCTGGATGGACGATGAGCCGCAACTTTTGCCCTGCCGACTTTTCCCTCTGTATTTTTCCCTCTATATGCGAGTTTTTGCAAAATGCCTCATTTTGGGGCAGTTTTTTAAGGGTTGGCTAATATGTGAGATCGGCTTATATGCGAGTATATACGGTATCTCCATGAAGATGGTATTGCAATCCACCTATATAAATACAAAACAAACAAAATCACAAGGGATATTTTCAAATTGACTACATTTTCCCATTTGCAGAAATGTCCATTTTAGACTTTCTATACATAATTTCACCCGAGCTCCATTTAAACATTTTTAAAATATTGAATTTCATTTATTAGGAGAAGAACGTTATTGTCTAATATTGAAGTAAATTTTTGCCTTGGAAAAAATAAGTTATTCCTATCTTCTTACAGAAAAATTATCTAATTTTCTGTTTCCTGCAATTACTGTCTGAAATTTAGAGACTCTATTGTTCAAAACTGATTTCTAAACTCTGGAAATGTCATAAACGGTGAAGGTTAGTAATATATATAGATGATACCACCTTAAAGGAGAATATTAGAAGTGGTAGCTATTTATATCATAATTTTTAGTAGAGGTAAAGCATGCTGAAATGTCTGAATATGAAAATTTAATTATATGAATCTTTAGAGACAAATTCTAAACACAGTTTAAGAATATACAGAAAATAAATGAAAAAGAAATTTGAGGTACACATATGAGTGAAAGAGATTTTTAAAATTGATCTATGGATAATAAAAGATACAATACTGGTAGATTTCAGTCCTTAGGATTGGATTTTTCACAGGTTGTGATTCAGGATTGTGCATCATTGTAAGCTTCTCCTAGTAATAGCTTCTATGGTTCTGAAAGATATGAGGGTTGATAGTCAAAAGAAGAGAACTACCTGGATTGTAGGTATTCCAGTTGCATCTCTCTCAAATTATGTCTGACCCTTTCCTTTTTATTGAGTTATGGCACTTTATCCAACTATCCTTGTGCAGGTACATTACCAATGAAACAAGCCTTATATCACTGAAGCAATAGTCAGGCAAAGCTATGGGATGCTATCAATCATTTGTGGGGTAATGTGAAATATGCAATAAAGAGATTTTTGTTCATTTAAGCTGATTTTTTTTTTCATTCCTGAAAAAAAATGACACTGAGTGGCTAGCAGAGTTTAAAATATCAATGCAAAAGAAAAACAAAAAAAAGAAAGAATTACAAAGGAAAAAAAAGTATAAAGTGTCAACCAAGGAAATCAATCAACCAGCACTTCAAGAGCTCAAATAACCTCCCGACATCCTTGCCTAGGAAAACAGGGATGTGTCTTCCAAAGGCCAGGTAGGGTCAGGACCAACCTAATCTAACAACTTGTCTACCTCCCAGCATTGCTTAGAGTGACACTCTGGTTGTCATTCTCTCTGAAAAATAATTTATGTGAAGATTTCCCTGAGAGGGTCTACATCAGGTGTGCCTGACATTGAAAGAACAGATCTACCTGGCAATATTTTATCTTGTATTCATGTAAAGTATTTGGGAGTGTGATGACTCAGGAGTTAAAGATGCTGACCCTGTCAGATGAAAAGCTTGACAGCCTGGGTTCGAGACCAAGCACTGCACAACATCTTGAACATCTGTTCCTTTTCTGTTTCTTCTGCCAAGAAGTTTGAAAATATGAACATATGAGTAGATTAATAGGTACCACTTCAGAGGGAAGATAACAGCCAGGGTGGCACAATGGTTAGAATGCAGTACTGCAGTTAATTCTGCTAGCAGTTCAAGTCTCACCAGCTCAGGGTTGACTCAGCCTTCTGTCTTTCTGAGGTTGGTAAAATGAGGACCCAATTGTTGGGGGCAATATGCTGCCTCACTTACAGAGGGCTAGAAAGCACTGTGAAGTGGTATATAAGTCGAAGTGCTATTGGTATTCTGTGCACTTTTGGTGTATAGCCATGCTGGCCATATAATAGCAGAAAATGTCTTCAGACAATGCTGGCTCTCTTAGCCAAAAATTGGAGATAAGCATGGCACCCTAGAGTTGGACATGACTGGACAGGAAAGCATTTACCTTTATTCATGCAATGTATAATGAAGAAAAACAGGACTGATACCAGTAAGGTCTTTGACAAGGAGATTGTTATATGTGAGCAGCTTTGATGGTGCTGTAATAAAAACAGAAAGCTATTCCTAAAGGAGTTCAAGATTCTGTTTATATTGCTATACTAAAATATTGTACCTTTGATAGACTGAGAATCATTTCCCAAGAATAGTTCCCAAGAAATATATTTTTTCATATAAATATTTACCAAGGGTACACTCATTTTGTTCTTATCCTATTCTCATCATAGTCATCAAAGAAACCTTTGTCTTACAGAATGTTTTCTGTTGTCCATTGTTAATAATTAGGCAACATTTACAACATTGCTGGTCTAGCTCTAAAGTAGCAGACGAGGATTAAAAATTTCATTCGGATGTTTCCCTCTTCTCCTGTATTTTGATGACTTTTATATTCTTTTGGAGAATAAATGTTTTGGATACAGCACCTAATTTGTATAGTACACTAAAATGTATTGATTTTATTATTACTTTTTATCGGCTAGATAAAACTAGGGAAGTCCTTTAAAAGTCCCCAGTGAAAAATGTTCTTTTCTGCACTGACTAGTTGTGTTTGCCTGTGACAAGTTTTCTTGTTGAATCAACAATGTTCAAAAGGAGATTTTTCTCCCATCTGTCCTTCTGTCTTTCTTAATATAAATATAGGTATTCGTGGTGGAATTACTCTTATGTATTCTGTACGCATGGCTGCTGCTTTTCCGCAGTTTGCTGTCCTGCCATATTTATAATTCGTCACTCAGAAAAGCACACAATGCACAACTCTTTCCCCGCCCCTTAAGGGAAGCTGAAGAGATTCTGTGAGAAGTGATTGTATCAGTTGCCTGTTCCTTTTTCAATGGAAGCTGAGATTCTTAAGTCAGTTTTTCATAGAAGTACAAGTTAAATGTAGACTTGCTATAAGGATAGACTGGAGATGTGAGATAGGTTTAGGTGGGAAGAGAACATGGGAGGGAGAAATGGGATAGCGCTCTTCAAATACCTCCCACTCAAATATCACACATCAGAAAACTTATTTTCTATCATGTTGGAGTGAAGGAGCAGGTTAACAGTCTTAAATGGAAAGATATAAAGTCCAATTAAAACTTTTCAAAAATTAAATAGTATGACTAGTTTGAAATTGATATTACTGGTTTTCTTGATGTCTACAAGAATCGTGGATTTTGCTAGAGGTGCATCAGTTTAGATGTTTTCCTTTTACCAAGAGATAATAAAATGATCCTTAATGTATGAATTGCTTAGAATTTCAATGTAATGAGAATTGGACTAATTTTCTCTAAAGGCCCTGTCACACTGCCCAATGGATGCAAAACGTTTGTGAAAAGGACACAGCGGGCGAGCAAAATGTTCCATCCGTTGTTATCCGCTCTCAAAAGGGGCAAAAATTTGCATAAACAGAATGGATAACACGGAAAGGAAGGAATGGATGGGGAGGAGACGCAGAGCAGATGGAAAACGGATGCAGAGCGGAAGCCTAGCGGATGGGAGCAGATGAGAGCGGATGGCACGTCCACTAGGCTTCCGGGGGATCTCAGCAAAGTGGACGCGAAACGGAAAGAGCGGATGCAGAGCAGACGCCGAGCGATGAAGCGGATGCACAGCAGATGCACAGTGGATGAAGCGGATGCAAAGCGGAAGCCTAGCGGATTCACAGTGGAAGCCTAGGGGATGCCTAGCGTTCACTGCGCATGCGGGGGGATTTATTGCATCAGCCCCGCGGATATAAAGGAAGCAGCTCAGAAGCAGGTCACCATTCAGAGGAAAGACCTGCATCCAGACACAGCTCTCCAGCCTGCCTGCCTGCCTGCTGACCTGCCTGCCTGCCTGCCTTCCTTCCTGCCTGCCAGCCTGCCTGCCAGCCTTGCTGTCTGCCTGCCTGCCAGCCTCCCTGCCAGCCTTGCTGTCTGCCAGCCTTGGTGCCTGCCTGCCTGCCAGCCTTGGTGACTACCTGCCTGCCAGCCTTCCTGCAAGCTGCCTGCCAGCTTCCCTGCCAGCTCCCTGCCAGCCAGCAACCCCACAACCATGGGGAAGAAGACAAAGCCTCAGCCATCTGCTGCCAGCCCTGGTAAGAGGGACAGGGCCATCCTCCCACCCCCTGGCCCTCACTCTGCTTCTGCTGGGGCTTCTGTAGCACGGGCTCGCTCTTCTGCGGCTGGGGTTTCTGCTGCTTCTGCTTCTGGAGGAGCTGATGATGCTGCTTCTGGCGGTGGTACTTCTGCTGGTGCTTACTCTGCTGATGCTGCTTCTGGCGGTGGTGCTTCTGCTGGTGCTTACTCTGCTGATGCTGCTCCTGGCAGTGGTTGCTTCTGCTGGTGCTTACTCTGCTGAAGCTGCTCCTCGTCCTGCTCATCCTGCTTGTGCTCCTGGACTTGCTCGTACTGCTCGTACTGCTCATGCTCCTGGTCTTGCTCATCCTGCGGTCCTGCTTGTGCTCCTGGTCCTGCTTGTGCTCCTGGTCCTGCTGGGGCTCCTGGTGCTTACTCTGCTGCTGCTGATCCTGGTGCTGGTGGTGGTGGTGGTGGTGTGCTGCTGCTGCTGCTGCTGCTGATGATTGGATGATGATGATGATTGATCTGCTGGTGATGATGATGATGATGATGTGATGATGATGATGATGATGATCCTGCTGGTGCTGCTGGCTGGTGGGCGGTGGGAGGAGCAGCCCCTACAACCTCGAAGCCCCTCTGATGAGGGCCCATATGGCCCTGCCAGAGGGAGGAAGAGGCAGACGCGTGATAGGAGAGGAGGCAATACTCCATTGAGGAGGAACACGAGGATGACGTGCTGGAGTGGCTGAGAGAGGAATGACTATCTGTGGCAGAAGGACACCGCCTACAGGGACACCAAAAGAAAGCAGGCTGCTTGGAGAGAGAAGGCGGAGAGCCTGGGCTACACATCGGATGTGCTCCTTGGCTGGTGGAAGCACATGCACACCTGGTACGGGAAGCTGCACCTCAAGAAATCTGGCCAGGCCACGGTTAAGCTGATGGACAGAGAGACCTACTCATGGCCAGGTGCAGCTTCCTGGAGGGTGAGATCCGCCAACGAGGAGCAGCAGCAGCCCCTCTCACGACCCTCTTTTTCCGGCAGCCTGCTGAGAGCCAGTCCTATCCCGGCCGAGAGTCAGCTCCTGTCTCAGGCAGGTTTCTGTGGAGCGTCCCACGGCGGAGAACCCGCGGGACAGCTGTTTTAACCATGGTGGAGCACGTGGAGGACTCCCTGTGCAGTGGGAGAAAGGAGACGGCACGTCCACCACAGCCCTACCTGCATCCACCCCCAGCTCCACCTCTACAGAAAGGCAGAGAGCCAGACCGGAGGGGCAGAGCCACACTGTCCTGCTGGAGATCAGGGACACCATCCGCACCAGTATAGATCTCCTCTCTCAGCTGGTCCCACACCGACTCCTCATCCTCCAACCGCAAGCCCTTCCTCACCGATGTCAACCAGACCCTCACAGAATGGTGAACCCCAGTACCAGATGGTGAAGGACCGGATCACCGAGCTGCTTCACAACCCTCCAGACCCAGAGGAACTGCTCCCACCCAGTCCAGGTCTGCTCCTCCACCCAGGGGGATGTCCCTCCCATTCAAGCCTTTCCACAGGCCCTCACTACCAGGGCTATGGCTACCAGGAGGTCCAGCAGCAGAGGCAGCAGCCCTTCCCAGTCCAGGCACAGAGTCATCGGATACACCGGTGCCACCGGTTCCACTGATGCCACCGATGCCACCACACGCCACTGATGCCACCCATGGCAGTCCTCAAACAGCTGCAGACCAGACAGCCCCACTACACTGCTCCTTCCTCCACCCCACAGCCAACCCCGGCCTCAGTACATCTATCCTCGGTATTGGGGCTGACACCCCATGGCATGGAGGAAGGAGCTCTCAACATCACGGGGCTGAGCAGCTGTTCTGAGAGCTTCCTCAACACACCATCACCTGTTTGTCCTCTCGGGCCAGGAACCCCAGTGGGGCTTCAGACCAGCACTCCAGCACCAGCCACCTCCACAGCACCTGGACCCTTCACCCCTGAGGACTGGGCACACCTCCGAGTGACCAAGAGGAGTGCCAGAGACCTGGTGGCTACCTGTAGACTTTATTTGGACACTTGACTTGGGTCATTTTTCTTTTACAGCTTGTTATTAATAAAGTTTATCTTTGCTTCACACACTTGCTTCATTTATTTTTTAAATAAAGCCTTGGTGGAACTTTTAGAAATGGTTTAAGCCTTTGCATGCTTGTGGGATGTGTAAGGATAGCAGTGGGATGGGCAGGATACCTTTGGGATGTAAGGATAGCAGTTGGATGGTCAGGATACCTTTGGGATGGTTAAGGATAGCAGTGGGATGGGCAGGGATACCTTTGGGATGGGTTAAGATAGCTGTGGGATGGGTTGAGATAGCTGTGGGGATAGATAAACCTCCAGTGCAAGCATAGTGGGACTGTATAGTCCACCCTCCAGGTACCACACCTATGGCCCTTCATTATCAACACTAATGTAATCATTGATCCACACATGTCAACATAAATACAACTCTTTATTAAATGCCCTATTCATTGTAGGCCCACCCAACATACATGGCCCAATCTCATCCGTGTGATGAGACAGGCTGAAGGAAGCATCCATTAATCAGCTACCATCCTGTCTTGCCACTCCACTGCTCCAGCTGGTGAGTTGCACCAGTGTTTCAGGAGGTTACACTGCTTCTTCCCTTCACGTGAGGCTCTGTTGGGGCTTGCACATCCTCAGTGTTTATCAGGTTTTGCCCTTGCCTCCATTCCCTAGGCTCCATGTCCCCATTGCCTTGTTGGAGGTCCACGAGCCTGTTCTGCAAGACTGGGTAGCGACGGGTGCGCATGAGATTGTGCAGGATGCAGCAAGCTTCCACAATCCTCCTCACGGTCTGTGGGCGATGCTGCATGTTGTGGAGAAGTACCTGGAACCTGTTGGCCAGGATGCCAAAGGCGTTCTCCACCACCCGCCTTGCCCGGACAGCCTGTAGTTGAAGATCCTCTCTTCATGGGTGAGGTATTTTGTGGTGTAGGGCTTCATGAGGTAGGTTCTAGGGAGAAGGCGTCATCCCCCACGATGAAGTAGGGCACATCTTGCGTGTTGTTGGGCAGGGGTCTGGATCTGGAAGCCCATGATGAGGTTGTGTTCCAGCCCCTTCTTGAGGTCACTAGCATTGTATACCTGGGCATCTGAACATGAGCCGTTGCCTGAAGCATCGATGTACATGAACTTGTAGTCAGCATCGACCATGGCGAAGAGGACGATGCTGAAGAAGCCCTTGTAGTTGAAATAAGTGGACCCCGACTTGGCTGGAGCTTTGCAGGCCACGTGTTTGCCATCTATGGCTCCAACGGTGTGTGGGAAGTTCCACCTATGATACCACTGCTCTGCAACTTTCTTCCAGTTCTGTTCAGTGGTGGGGCACTGCAGGAGCTCCTCCATGTATTCTTCGATGATGGCCCGCACCACTTCTCTGACCACAATGTGCTGATGGTGTTGTGTGGCACCCTCCAGCCGTACTGCATGCTCCTGTAGGTGGTCCCTGAGGCCAGGTGGCGCAGAGTCAGTGCCACCTTGAGCCCAGGGTCCAGGCTGGGGCGGAAGTTGGTGCTCTGCTTGGTCAACCTGGGTGTCAGCCGCTGCACAACTTCGTCAAACATGGCTGGAGGCATCCTCATGAAGTTCTGGAATGCACGAGTGTCTTCGTTCCTGAGCTCCACCATCAGCTTGTTATACAGTCCGTACTCTGCTCTTCTCCCGATCCATCTTCAGACCCAGACGCTTCTTGGACGCTTCCTTTTCTTCCCATAGTAGAGTTCACAGAGCCTGTAGATGGCTTCGCACTGTTGCAGAATGATGGTGGCTACCAAAAGGAGTTTGTTACGATCCATGGTGGACAGACATGTGATGCTGTGGGCAGGAGAGGAAGAGGCAGATGAAGGCTGCAGAGGTCTGCACAGCTGGGCTGCTGGTCTGAAAGTGAGATCCAGGTGAGTTGCTCCCCTTTTTATAGGCAATATAGGTTTTCCACTATGTGTCCCTTTGCATCCTCTAGGCATCCTCTAGACATCCTTAATATCCGAGATAGGTCCCCTCTGCGAATGTTTTTCCATTTTAAATGCTTTCTTTGCGAGCTGCATCTGCTTTCATCATTTCTACGTCCATGCTACTAACGCTGCGTGTCCGTCCCACGTCCGTTTCGCTTCCTCCCTGCATCCGTTTACGCTGGAACGGATACGAGTTGCGTGGATGTGGAACGGATGCTAGGCGGATATAGCAGATGTGTACGGATGCGAACGGATGTCCCCCATATGCCTAGTGGATGCAGAACAGACGCGTTGGATACATTCCGCTCAAAAGTTTTGAGCAGCCTCAAAACCTTCTGAGTAGATGAAATGTCAATAGACAGATGCTGGACGGATAGAGAGGAAGCAAAATGGAGGCAGTGAGTACAGAATGGAAGCATCGCGTTAACCAACGGATGGCAAGTGTTTTTCTCCGTTTTACATCCTCTTTCCATCCGTTGGTGCAGTGTGACAGGGGCTTTACCTTTGAAAGGTTGTCTATCACTAACTGTTCCCTTGGTTAAAATATTCTTTGAAGTTGGCTTTATAGCTCCACCTAAAAAGTCACTCTACTATGTTATCCTAGTTTGTGCTTCAGTTTCTGGATTTGTACCTTTGTCGCTATCTCTCTCCATCTCACAAATGTCCTTTCCCTTAATGACCCCTAATGTCTACAAAAAATAAATTTATTGCTTTTCCACTATCTTCATACTCTGGCACACAGTTCTCATCTATGTTCAACTATATGTATAATTACATTAATTGATATAATGGATAGGTAATTGTTGCTCTTATATTTGTTGTGTTTGCTCTCAAGTGAAATGTTCTGATTTTTACATATATCTTTCTGAAGAAGAGCCAGAAGATAAATTTAAAACTTCAGGCCTTTTTATCCACATTCTTCATGGAATTATGTCATCATAATTTTAAAAAATGAAGGATGGTTTAGAGTTCATAGTTCTCTGTTGCTCCACACGTTTTTTTAGTTATTACTCCACTATTAGCTGCTCAAGTCTCAGGAGGAAAAAAGATAGAGATATTCCGACATTTACATGTTGGCAGGAAACCCCAATTAATCAATTAAATGAAAGGAGAATTTATATCAGAACTAGATATTGTATTATTAAAGACCTTCATCGTATAGTCATGCATTAAAAAGGACATGATAATTCCACTGGTAATGCTTCTGAAGCTCTTAAGCTTGGTGAGCTTTCAAAGTTTTATTTCAAGCTTAAGTTCTCTACAAGAATCTGAACTACTAATGGTACAAGTAGAGTTCAGGTAGATAAGAGTTAATGGAATTCAAGGTGGGTCAGAGGTGGTATTCAGCAGGTTTTGATCAGTTCTGGAGAAGTGGTAGTGGAAATTTTGAGTAGTTTGGAGAACCAGCAAATACCACCTCTGACTGGCCCTGCCCCCATCTATTCTTTGCCTCCCCGAGTCCCGGCTGATCAGCTGGGTCTTCTTTTGTTGCCCTGCACAGGAGAACGGAGCTAGAAAGCAGGTAAGTGGGCTGGGGAAGGAATGGGGATTTTGCGGTGACCTTCCACTGCCACATCCATCAAGCCATGCCCACAGAACTGGTAATAAAAAAAAAAAATTGAATCCCACCACTGGTATATAGCCACCCAGTTCATACATAGGTGACTCTGGGTGACTCAGGTGGGTTGATGTTAGATTTATTGTGGATATGAAGGGACTCATGACTGATGATGCATCTGACCTCTCCCTCAGGCTCAGCTTGGTCCTTTCCTACATCACCTTTCTAATGTAGCCTTCCCTATTCTGGCATTCAAAGTGGATATAACTCATGGAAAATAAATGAATTCTCAGCAATTTAAGTTAAGTGTAATTCTGACCTGCCTGGAGATGACATCTTGGGAAGCCTTTTATAATCCCAAGCTATTTTCATTGGAAGGGGCAGAAGCCACAATGGTTGAGTCATCAAAGGGGTGATTTTGGGACTTTTGTTCCATCAAGGGTTGGGAGAGAAATGTTTAGAACTCAGTTGACTGTTTACCTTGCAGTCACCTTCCGTTTCTTACTTCAAACTGGAAGAGAAGGGGTGAGAAGGGAACAGTCCTTCAAAAAGATAACAAGAGTTACATGCAGACATGAGGGTTGAATAGAAAAGAGGTTGGTTTTTTGGTTGTGCTACAGTCTAAAATGTCTTGGGTAGCAACTGATGGGAAAAATTAAACTCTGGGCTTCTATACATTCTCATGATAGTTGTAGAATTTATGAGGGAGAAGGAAAAACATGTTTGTTGGTTGAATGTCCTGCTGTGCATTTCTTTGTATTTCAGAGGGAATTAAAAATAGCATATGTCATGCAATTAGTAAACAGGGTTTGGGTTTAAAATGAGATAAGAACCCTAGTACAAGTGTGAAGAACTTTCACTTTTTGCTCCCTGGTGAGGGATTAATCTGGATCATAGTTTCATAGATATTAGATTGAAACAAGGTTTATTTTTGTGTCAATTGAAGTTTTCCTTCCAAGGCAAATAAAGAGATTTTGAGAACCCAATGCAGACCTAGGTGACTACAGGGGCAAGGTTTAAAGCCATGATCACCTTCTTCCATCAGGATCTCAATCTACTGCAGAGACAGGGAGTCACTCCTCCCTATTTACTTTACAAGAAAAAAGAGAAAAAGATATGCATTAAAATGCAATTGCTAGTTGACCAGACAGTACAACACAAAACAGCCTTTTTGTAAGCTGTGAGGATGAAAAGATTAAATGTGTAACACTCCAGTCCAAAAATTGTGTTTTTTATTATCTGCACTGTGTACTTTATCATTTTATTTCATTCTGAGAAGAACCTAAATAGTGAATATTGTAAATATAATATATTATAAATATAAATCTGCCTTCTAAAAACAATGTATCATTTATTTTCTCTTTGTTTTGTTTTTGTGCCTTTGAGTCAGATTTTATATCTGCACAGATCCCTGCAGTTTTCTTGGCAAGGTTTTTCAGAAGTGGTTTGCCATTGCTTCCTTCCTGGGGCTGAGAGAAAGTGACGGGACAAAAAGTCACCCAGCTGGCTTTGTACCTAAGATTGAAATGGAACTCACAGAAGCCCTGGTTTCTAGCATGGTACCTTAACCTTCACTTCTTGTAATTTTAGACAATTGGTTTCAGATCTTGCCTTCTGGGGCAATAGAGAATATGTCTACTCCCTGTACAGGAAAATCTATACATATAAAGATCTTAAAGAGTGTGGGGCATCCAGGGGTAGGATATGACAGGATTAACTACAGGTTCGTGATTTACGAGCTTCCCTGCCCGCTGTGAGCCGTGCGCCTGTAAATTGTCATTAGCACGCTGCGTGCTGAGAAGCAGCCTTTGAAACAGTCCTCTTTTCTTGTTTTTTTAACTGCAGCTATGCCTCGTTTGGCAGCTGAAGTTGAAAAATCAGAAAATAAAGATCAGGTAAGAACCTGGGTGGGCAGGTGGGCAAAAACATCAGCAGACATAGAACCAGTTCTATGTCTGCTGCTCTTCAGAGCTACTGGTTCAACAGAGGTGGACAGAACCGGTAGAAACCCCCCCCGGGGGCATCTTATTTCCCCAAAGTAACTTCTGCTGTCTAACCAACTTATATCAGCAGTCAAGGTAAAATAGTTGATCTGTCATAATAGAACATTCATCCTAAGTGCCAAACTTCCTACATAAAGGATAACTTCAACATTTGGTAAATACTTACTTCTTCATTATGGTAAATGAAAAGGATTATTAGGAGGCTGATTTTAATTGCTGAACTGCCCAAGAACTCATGCCCCCCCTTTTTATATCACAATATATGTTTAAGAAGGATGGGACACGAACACATGGTTGTAAATCTGCTATCTTGAAAATTATTGTCCCCATCCCCTCCTATGAATACCCCTGAAGCCAGAAGAATTATAAGAATCTGCTGTTAATTTTGATTTTCAACTTTTCTTTGTCCAAAGTGGTCTAGATTGGAAAAATGTTTCAAAATCTGCTAAAGATTATATATGCATCTTCTTAAAGGTGGTTTTTAACACCCGTTGCTTGGGGAGCAATTTAGCAGCTGGTCCTTCTGACTAAACATATGCCTTTCCTTCCTTGTGAAACAGCAGGAGAAGAAATAAGTGCAAGATGTCACACAAATTTGTTGGAGAATAAAGCTCATCGCTGCAGGAGCAAATAATCACATTAGGGAAATTTCTTATATGAAAATTAATTAAATGGAAATCTTTAGGGCCAATGTTATTCTTAACAAGGTTATTGGAAAAGCATAATAATTAGACTCATAGAAAGCAACCATTTGGTCTTTTCCCGCACAATGCTTCAGAATATGTACAAAATTTGAATTGTAAAGCCCATGTTACACTGCACCAATGGATGGAAAGAGGATGTAAAACGGAGAGAAACACTTGCCATCAGTTGGTTAACGTGATTCATCCGTTTTGTACTCATTGCATCCGTTTTTCATCCTCTCTATCCGTCCAGCATCCGTCGACTGAGGTTCCATCCGCTCAAAAAGTTTTGAGCTG
>BHFT01004870.1:0-58151 GCA_004320025.1 Laticauda laticaudata
TAAAAAATGGTCTATTCCTTTTATCTTGTTTGCTAATTTCCCCACATTTCCATCATGCCGTGTCATTCGATGTCCATTATTGATGGGTTTTAGAGTAGATGTAAAATTGTTTTTTCTCCTGGGTATAACTCTTCTCCATAAATCCACCAAAATTTACTTCCGTCATCATTTCTTACTAATCTTAGGCGAGCTCTCTCTTTTCCCCTTTTTTTCATATCAACATTGACACCCCATTACTATGGTCCTTTCTGACAATCAGCCAATAGAGTGAATATCTGCCTATGATGCAAATGTACTTCTGTTTTTTTCAAAATTCTATTTATTTTTTTGACATAAGTATTTTAAAAACACTCTTTTTGGTCTTCATTTGGAAGCATTAAATCTACCACTAAATAGGATTGAAATAGCATTTAATACCAGATCTGTACAAACCAAGATTCTTCCCTCAGAACTGAACCATACTAACTCTGATTTCACAATCCTCTTTAAACATATATTGTGCAATCCCTTTTGTTTTTCCTTTATCAGCCTGGTGTGGTAAAGTATGTTTCCCTAATTTCATGGCAGTCTAAGAGTCTTTCCATCTACTTTCCTTATGTGAGTTTCCTGTAGCATATTATATCAGCATTTTTGTTTAATTATTTAGTAATATTCTTTTTTTCTTTTATTATTGTCCAATTTAGCCATTTATGTTAATATTGAAACAGTTTTCTTTTTCTTCTCGCATTTAGTTCTGTTCGCTCTTTGGCCTCGTATAAACTCTGGTCTCTCCTTGTGTTTGTTGTGGTGTAATTTTCTTCTCTCTCTTGGTGTAAAATAGGTAGTCCTTTGGTTTCTTAAGGTTCCCTCTTTTTTGTTTTGTAGTAACTTTGGTCTTCTTGTGAGTTTGTTTCAATTCCTCTTTACTGCTTTGGTCATCCTGGCCTACTAGTTGTTCATCATAATTTTGGGCCCTTTTCATAGAATCTATTTTAATTTTCCTTTCTTTCTGTGGATTAACATGCCTTCTGGGATAACCATTTAAATACAATTATTTTTTGATTTAAGTAGGCTGCTAAAAATTTGTAATCTCTTCTGTTTCCCTTACTCTTCTTGGGATTTGCTTGAGATCAGAATTTCTTTTGCCTTTATACATAATTGTTCTGTCCCTGGACATCCTAAATATAATATAATGAACACTCCTTCTTGCAAAGCATATATGAACATTCTCTCGCGGCATTTATGGCATCTCGCATAGTGTTGACTCTATAAACTCCATTGAATTCCTTAATATATCATCTTTTCCTTGTCCATAATTCAGCCAATATTTCCGCCATTAATTGCTCCAAATCTTCTTCCTTGGATTCCTCTACGTTTTGGAATCTCAAGTATGTAGCGCGCCTTGTCCATCTCTAGGAAGCACGAATGAGTCTTCCATTTCTTGCTCACATTTTTTAATTCTTCGTCGACCCTTCCTAATTTCTTTTTCGGTTCGTTCAGTCCTTTTCTCTACTTCTTTTATTGTTGCTTTCATTTTTCTCCAAGGCGCTGTTGTAGCGTTCCATTTGGAGTGGTAGCAGGACTCAAAATTAACAGGAAGAAAATGAAATTAATGACAAAAAATTTAACAGAAAAACAGAAAAAAGTTTTAGAAGAAGTTATGGGAATACAGTGAAAAGAAAATCAAATATTTAGGAATATGGTTGACAGACAATTGCAAGACACTTATTTTTAAGAAAATAATTGTGAACAAACTGTTGCTACAGGCAAAGAAAGATTTAAGAATCATGGGGCAGATTGCAACTCTCATTATTGGGTAGGATTGCTGCCATTAAAATGAAGTATTCTTCTAAGATTTTTATACTTATTTCAGATGAATCCCAATTAAATTACATAAATTTTTTTTGAAAGAACTTAACAAACAACTCTGAAATTTATTTGGCAAGGAAAAAAATCTAGATAAATTTAAAGGCAATGCAGGATTTGAAGAGCAGGGGAGGGTTGGCACTTCCAAATTGGGAACTGTATTATATGCTTGTTTCTTTAGTATGGCCTAAAAGATTGGGTGAATTTAATTAATTAAAAGAATTCTACTCTTAGAAGGCCATGATCTGCAGAGGGGGGTAGTATGCCTTTTTATGGGATGTAGGGAAAGTCAGTCAGAAATATTTCAATAGACACTTAATTAGAGACTCATTATTAACTAATTGGGAAAAAATAACGGAAAAAACACTATCTTAAAGTACGGATTTGGATATCAACAATGGGGCAATGATCCACCCAAACAATTTGGATATTACTAAAATGATTAAATACAAGGATTTTCTGGATATACAAGAAATTTGAAATTGCGCCCAAGAATTGCAAGAGCGGGGATTTAAAATTGATCAGTGGGCTATACCTCCAAATCCATAGTAGATACAAACAGGATAGGAAAGAATTCGGAATTAACATAAACCTCAGCAATTAGACAAAATTTTATTAGGACCAGGCAAAAAAAAATAACTAAATTTTATAATTATGCTATACAGCCAAAAGAAGGTTTCTTTTATCCTTTTGTAAAAAAGTGTCCTCGACTTAACAACAGTTCATTTAGTGACTGTTATAACGATTCTGAAAAATGTGACTTAGGACCTTTTCATAGTTACGACTTTTGCAGCATCTTCCAGGTCACATGATCAAAATCAGATGCTTGGCAAGTAGTTTGCATTGGACAGTTTGCTATGTCCACAAATCACATGATCCCCTTTTGTGACTTTTTGGACAAGCAAAGTCAATGGGGAAGCCAAGTGTGAATGACCCAGAGTGTAACACAAATGTAACAAAAAAATCCAAAACGTAAATAAATGTCCCTTAATGCTTCCAACTGGCCCCTTGTTCAATAATACTCAATTGGAGATAAACGTATCAAAAAATAGCAGTGGTGGAATTCAAATTTTTTTTACTACCGGTTTCTGTGGGCGTGGCTTATTTGGTGGGTGTGGCTTGGTGGTCATGTGACTGGGTGGGTGTGCTTGGGTCATGGTGACTGGATGGACATGGCCAACCTAATGTCACTCATATCAAGGGGTGGCACACGCTGGCTCCTCCCTCCCAGCCATTCTCATTGTCACCCAGCCTCAACTTTTCTATAGTTCTGCAAAAATGTTGTTCACCTTTTTGACTTTATTATCTGCATACAATAGATGTACTTTCACGGACCACTGAAAGGAGGAAATGGCTCACATGCTTTACTCAAGAGTGTGATAGGCAACAGGCTTTTAAGGGGCTGCCACAAAGAAAGGGGGACAAATGTATTTTCCAAATAAGCAGAATGCAAACAGAAGCAATGGATGGAAACTGAACAGAGAGAAGCAACCTAAAACTAAGGAGAAACTTCCTTAGATAAGAACAATTAACCAATGAACTGCCTGTCTCCAGAGTTCTGGGTGCTCAATCACTGGAAGTTTTTGAGAAAAGACTGGACAGCCATTTCTCTGAAAAGGCCATAGGGTTTATCCCAAGGTCCTTCTAAGTATTATTTTGACACCTTTCCCAGGATTTCTACTCAGAGTTTGGCATCCTCAGTTTTTCTTGCTGAGCTGGGGGTTGGACTGGCAAGACCTCCAAGGACCTTTCAACTCTTGTTAAACACATGTGTATTTTATGCTCTGGACTATTGAATTGAAATGCTGTAAACCTTGAAAAATATGTAGTAGCCCTCGGGCAAAAGAAAGGCAAGAAAATCACTCTAGGCTGAAGAACAGTGTAAATATTAACACATGATAAATAATGGAACAATTAAAAATGATAGCACAGAGTTTTATCTCTCCTCTTTCTCTTTCTCTTTTTTCTTTTTTTCTTCTTTCTTCCTCTTCTCTTTTCCTCTTCTTCCTCTTCTTTCTGTTCTTCTTTCTTTCTTTCTTTCTCTTTTCTTTCTCTTTCTTTCTTTCTTTCTTTCTTTCTTTCTTTCTTTTCTTTCTTTCTTTCTTTCTTTCTTTCTTTCTCTCTGTCCTCTGTCTCTGTCTCTGTCTCTGTCTCTTGTCTCTGTCTCTGTCTCTCTCTCTCTCTCTCTCTCTCTCACACACACACACACACACACAACACACACAACACACACAACAAAAACAACACACACAACACACATAGAGCACTTAACAGACAAGCATTTGGAAGCAGCTCTTTAAATTTCTCCAAGGCTGGAGTGGATTCCCCACCCCTCTGTCAGACCACACTCCTCCTCACTCCAGCACTTTAACTCACATGGGAAAGCGATACTTGCAGCGTCCATGGGAATCCTTGGAGAAGTTTTTAAAGACCTGCTTCCAAAATGCATTTCTTTAAGAGTTGCAAAAGTGCTCCAAGGCTCGATTCACCCCCACCCCCTCTATCAGACTGCACTCTTTCTCACTCCAGGCACTTTCCTCACATGGGAAGCGATACTTACACATCCATGCCTTTCTTCCTTTCCCCCAGGGAGAAAGAGGATGTGGGAACGGAAAGCTAGGAGAGCGATTGCAAGTGGAGCGACCGGGCAACGCGGGCTGGGGGAGTGGCCAGCCAGGGAGTGCCACCGGTTTGGTGACCCATGCCAAATAACCACTACTGGTTTGGTCCGAGTACGGGCGAACTAGTTGAATACCACCTCTGAAAAAATAGTCTTTAAAAGAAAGCAAAACCGTCTGAACTTAAGGAGCAGATAGAGGTGAAATGAAAAACCAAACAAACTACAATGATGAAATTTCCACAACAGAACAGGAGAAGTATTTACCAAATTCAAGGAGATAACAAGGCACTATCTATGGGAAGGACACCAACCAAGATAACTTCAGACCAAAATAAATCACACTTTGTTTCCAGCGTTTGCCAGTATGCAGGTCCAAACTCTAATGCAGTTGTCACACCTGCAGCCCATGAATAGTATCAAGGCCCTCTCCTCCCAAGTAGACCACATCTCTCCCTTATCTTCTCCTCCCTGCGTGCCCTAGGATGGATAAGGGATGGGCCTGGGTCCTCCTCTGACTGCTCAGTTGATCTCTGCCTCCTCCACAACCTCTTCCACAACCTCCAGAGCCACACTTCCACTCCCTGTCGGCTGTTCCTCCTCTCCCTCAGAGTCAGTCTCCACTGGGGGCATGACACCAAGATTCACTTCACAGCCATGTTACTAATTTAACAACTGCAGTGATTCACTTAACAAATGTGGCAAGAAAAGTTGTAAAATGGGGCAAAACTCACTTAACAAATGTTTCACTTAAGAAAATAAATTTTGGACTCCATTGTGGTCGTAAGTCGAGGACTACCTCTAATGTGTAACTTAAGAAGCACAATTACTTTGTAATCCATTCTTAAACCATATGGCACAATAGTAGCTAATTATAATAATAGATTATGTGTTCTGAGCAGAAGCATGCTTTTGGCATGAACCATACCATACCAATATGTGGGGTGTCAAACTTAGGGGTGTCAAACTCAAGGCCCCCAGATTGGATCCTGGCAGAAGGAGACCATTCTAGCCAAAAACAGAGGTCACAAGGGCCATGCACAGCCCTCCCAAGCTCTGTTTTTCATTGTCAGGGGATTGCAGGAGGCCGTCCCAGCTGAAAACAGAGCTCAGGAACCAATTTTTGCTGACAGAGCACTGTGTGCCCCCGACACAAGTGATGTCAAGCTGGCGATGCCCCCTGACCTCCTGAAGTCAAACACAACTCTGATGCGGCCCTCATTGAAATTGAGTTTAACACCCCTGAAGTAGGTTATACAGACAATTATGATGACAGTGTAAGGAAAGAGATGTTTTTGGACTTTGTCTTTACCATACCCTAATTTTGTTTTCCTTATTCTACCTTCCTGTGATGCTTAGATATCATAGAATTAATTCATTTATAAATTATAGGAACAGGTTTGAGATGGCTACTTGTATATGTGAATAAATCACAAGTTCATATTTTATCAACTAAACATTTAACGTGCAAGTAACTGTGTATAAAGAAATCAAGTAAATTGCTTTTATACCTAAACCAAATATTAAGAGCTTGGAAACTAAAATTATGAAAATGCTATATGGGATTTTTTTTTAGGTGCCACAAGTTAAATAGGGCTTTGTTAGTTGCCAGTTGACCAATAAAAATAGCCCCGAGTGTTTCTATGCCCTGAATAACAACTTGATCAATAGCTTGTCAGATTAAAATTGGCAAATAGAATTAGAAGAGCACCTGTAAACCGCACTGCTTATCAATTGTAAGCATAATTTCCAATGTACACTTGCTGACTTTCTCTGGAATTTCTCCCCATCTCAGTGCTGCTATCTCAGATAACTTGAGTGACTCTTACGCTTTTGAATTATGCAGGTTCGACATATGGGAAAGGAAAATCTGCTGACTGAACTCTGTGACATGTGGGTAAGAAATAGGTCAGCAAGGCTCTAAAGTCAAGACAGTTTATAAAATATAATTAATATAATTACCAAAGTCTGTTTTCATAGCTGGGAATGGTCATGGTTTTCCATTGCATTCTTTCAGGATGGCTTTGTTTCCCTCAATTTCCAGTCTTAATCAGCAGCCCTGGAATTCCAGATGGCGTCCCTCCAAATACTTGTCACCTTTCAGCTTGTCACAGCTCTAACTCTTCTGATTCCCCACACCTTATTCTGGAATTGGTTTACTTGGTGGGTGGATTCTCAGACATGACTCAATTACAGTAGTAAATTACTTCGTTGCAGGCAAGAAAGAAGCCAGCTACAACAGAAAATTTGCCTGTTGCAGTTTATATCAACCCAATCTTTTCAACTGTATATTCAATGTTACAGGCTTTATATTCTAGGCTTTTTTCTCCTGCCTTTCTAGTTAATGGATATGTGGTGATTTTCATCAAGATCCCAGAATGGGGACTGGGTGACAGTCTGCTTCACTTATGCCTGGGAAATACTGGTCTTTTGTGGCTCACTTCATTTCTAATAGTGCTTTGGTAATCAGAGTTGATCAGACTTGGCTTCCGAGATTAACCAAGCTCAGTTAGATGTAACCATCTGCCCAAACAGATAGACATTATCTGACTCATCCTACTCATTATGTTATGCACATGGAACTACAATTAAAGGTTGCAAACTTTTAGAAGAAGAAAAAGCACAGGACAAAACAATTTGAATGTTCCTGTTTCTATTTCTGTTACTTTTGATCTGTGGTAAAAATCACAAGGTGAGATTTTTCATGACATAGGCCTAAATGCTATGAAACCTTTGTCAAAGGGATGATTACGGAAGGGTTGATCAAAAGCTGGAAATACTGCTTACAGGTCAGAATTTGAGACCTGTATGTAATTTCTGGAACTCATATTTCTGACAACCTTACTTGGTCAGTCCACACTATGGCCACTGCAAAGAAAGCCCAACAGCGCCTGCACTTTCTGAGGCTGCTGACAAAGTGTGGTCTGGGTGAGAAGTTGCTGGTTACTTTTTACCGTTCTACCATCAAGAGCATTTTGGCACACTGTGTAGCAGTGTGGTATGCTGGATGCTCTGTAGAGGATAAGAAGATGCTCCAGAGAGTTTTATAAACACAGCACAAAAACATTGGCTGCTCTCTTTCTTCTTTGGAAGAGATTGCGAAGACCAGACTCCTCTCTAGAGCACTAAAAATCTCCACAGACCAGTCTCATCCTGGTCATTCATATTTTGAATTCGAAAAATGCCACTATAGTAGATAGGACGAGAGTGCACAGAATGTGCTGTTTGATTCAAGACAATTTATTGCCTTGGAAAAGAAACTGTTTCTCAGTGCTATTAGTCCTCATTTTAAGAACACCTATAACGTCTCCCTGCTAATAAGACTGAGAACAGTTTCTTTTCCAAGGCAATAACTGTCTTGATCAAACAGAACATTTGTGATCTATCCTATGCTAAATAGTGCCATTTTTTAAACTATTTAACTTGCTAAATGTTTTAGTTAGGTTTTAGACTAGGTTGTATTATTATTATTGTTGTTGATGATGTTGTTCTGTATGGACTTGGTAGATTCCAAGTCCCTCATTCTGACTGGCAAAAAAGGCCACTTACTGATTAAGAACCAATCTGGGAAGCTGCCAAATGGCAGGAACAGTTAAATGAGTGTCATCTGGCCACAAGCCACGCCAAAGCGCGGGCATATAAAGGGCTGCGCGGCTTGGGCTATGTTCCGTATCTTTTGCCTTGCGAGTTTAAATAAAATAGTTGTTGTTTGAAACCTGGTCTCACGTGCTTCTTTCCGGATGGACACTGGTGACGGAGGATTGTCGTAGAAGGTGAGACCGAAGCACGTGGCGATCTGAACCGAGGAGAGAGATGGACGGTCTAACAACAAGCCGCCCGCCCATTCAATCCTGATGAGGAGGATTGGGAATGCGTATATCGATCGCCTTTCTTATGTTCTTAGAAAGCAACGAAATGGAGAAATCTCAGACCAAAGGAAGAGGGCTGTCTTCCTTACACACTGCGGACCGACTGTCTTTAAAATGGCGAAGGTGCTGGCGAAACTCAGAGATGTCAAAACAGATGACTTGGTCCAACCTGAACCGATGTTCTGAGCCGCACTATGCACTGATGGTCTCGGAATTTAATAAAAAGGCATGAATTCTATAAGAGGGACCAGAAGGAGGATGAAACTATAGGAAGATTTGTAGCAGCCTTGAGACACATCAGAGGAGCCCTGAGTTCCAGAACAAGAACGAGGCAATGAGGGACGCGTGGTCCTTGGTCTGAAGGACATTACCCTTCGCAGAGCAAACTCCTGAATAGCCCAAACATAACAGTGGCCAGGCCATTGCAGAGGCAACCGCCGCCGAAGCAACAAAGAAGTCAGCAGCCACCATGCGGCAAATGAACGCAATTCCAGACCTGCCAACTCAACCCAGGGGAAGAAGGCCAGAGGGAGGAAAGAACGCCAGCAGCCATATGAAGACATCGAATCCCAGAGTGATACTGAGGATGTCAACGAAGACGTCCATAGGACTCCCTTCAAGATAAAAAATTGGCGTGAAAAGAGGAGAAATGGGTGGAATTTCAATGTGCGGGCTACGGAGGAAATCACCCACGAGCTGAATGCAGGTTCCTCGATGCAATATGCCGGGCTTGTAATAAGAAGGGGCACATCGAAAGGGTCTGCTGCAACAAAAGAGCTATAGACAAAAGACACAGCAGCAGCCCTCCCAGACATGAAGAAAGACAAGCCACAGTAGATGGACCGTAACAACAAAGAACGCGGTGAAGGGAGAGAAACGCATCAGATAGTCACCATTGGCAATGCCAGGGCGGAGAGTGGAAAGAAGGTTCAGATAGAGGTGAGCATCGAGGCGGAACCCTGTGGAGATGGAAGTCGACTCAGGGTCGTTCCTATCTTATGGTATCCTGGAAATAGCATCCGGCCGCCTGATCCCAAACATTAAAACAGGAGAGAACTATAGAAACAAAGACCTCGTCTAAAAAGACTATCAGGGAACTCGAATTCCAGTAGTAGGCCTTGGAACCATTTTCTAGTCAAATTTAAAAACCATGCCGACAATCTTGCCTCCTGACCGTCGTCGACCGTGACCGGCGCCTAGGCCTGCTAGGCGTCCAATGGTTCGTCGCCTCCTGGAATGGGATGACTGGGATCAACCGCATCGCACTACACACCAAACTGTGGGGGAAGAGCTTGCCTGGCCAAGATTCCAAGATGTTTCGACGGGCCTCAAGGCAAGTACAAGGGGACCCCAATTTCATTTAGCCTAGACCCGAACATAGCCCCCATTCTGTTTAAAGGCCAGATGCGCTTTGCCCATTCACATTAACAAATATGAGACGGAGCCAACTGAAATAAATTTAATAGCTCAAGGGAGCAAATCGACCATGCCAGTGGGAAACCCCTATCATCACACCAGTTGAAGCCAGATGGGTCCCACAGTGCGCATCTGCGGAGGATATAAGGCAATGCCTGACCATGCCGCTCCAACAAGAGTGCATACCCAGTGCTGTGCGTGGCAACATTTACTGCACTGCGCTTAGGCGGGAGGAAAATATTTTGTAAAGCGGACCTTGCACAGGTCCTATCACAACTACCCGTTTGATCGCCATTATAGCAGAGGCACAAACTATTGTAACCACTTAGAGGGGCATTCGCAAGTGTAACCCCCTCCAATTTCGGCTGTACTAGCATTGGCCCAAGTGCGTGTTCGCAAAGCCTCATGGAACCGCCTGCTAAATGGAATTCAAAAGTTGGTCCATCGCCCTACTTCCGATGATGTACTCGGTCTCAGAAAAAAATGCCAACCAGCTAGAGACAAGATTAGAGAGAAGTCTTAGACAAGATTCTAGGAGAAATCAGGCCTCAAAGTTAAAAAGGGGAAAAGTGTGAATTAGCCACTACCGGGGTCGAATTTTGGGGCTATTAATCGATGGAACAAGGCATTCACTATCGCAGTTGAAAATAATGTGAAGGGCTATCAAAGTATGCTTCCTGGCCCAGGAACAAAACTGACCGTTTCAAGCATTCCTAGCCTCATAAATTATTTACAACGTGTTTCCTGCCATAAGGCCAACAATAGGGCATGAATCGCCTTACATCGACTTCTAGATAAAAAAACACCTTGGACATGGGGCCACTGGGAACAGAAAGCTTCCAAGGTATCAAGACCTATTAACGTCTGACACCATTCTCATCCAGTTTAGCAATACCCTGCCTCTGACGGTCACTCTTGTGATGCCTTGCCTTTTGGGCGTCGGCGCGCCATCCTGAGCAACCAGCTACCAGATGACAAGAGAGGCACCGGTCGCCTTTTACTCCAAGTGCGTCTCCAAGTCAGAACGCAATTACAGTCAACTCGATAGAGAAGCCCTCGCAATCATGGCCGGAGTCAAAAGATTCCATGAGTACCTTTATGGTAGAACTTTTTCTATAATAACTGATCACAAGCCCCTTCTTCGGAATCCTAGCAGGCAACAAGCCAAGCCCTGAACATTCTGTCACCTAGAATGACGAGGTGGTCTGAATTCTTTGCTGCCTACTCTATACGCTGTTGCACCGACCCGGCAAAGCCATCATACATGCCGACACCCTGAGCCGTTCCCTGCTGCCCATTCACAGAAGACAACCTGCTCCCAACCACCTCCACATTTCAGCTTGAGACCTGCCCGGAGCTACCACTGACTGCAGCCGACGTTGCGAGAGCCACACCGCCAAGGACCCTTTGACAGCGTGCATATTGAAGCTGGGTCGGTAAAGGCTGGCTGGAGGAGAACAAAACTGAGACTTTTAAACCATTCTGTACGCAGACAGACCGAACTGTCCATAGAAAAGGATGCATTTTACTGCGGGTGACAGGGTGGTGATTTCTGAGCAGTCTCCAGAAGACATTCTGGGCATGTTGCACGAGGGACACCCAGGCATAGTCAAAATGAAAGCCCTGGCCAGGAGTTACGTCTGATGGCCAGGGCTGGACAAAGACATTGAACGCTGGGTTGCAACATGCCATGACTGTCAAAAATTGAGCCTACCCCCCACAGGCACCAATAAGAGACTGGGAAGCTCCCCGGGGTCCATGGTCTAGAGTACATATTGACTTCACTGGGCCCAACAAAGGCGGAACACTTTTTTGATAGTGGTTGACTGCATACTCGAACTGATTGGAAATCATCCTCTGGTTCCACAACCATCAAAGCTAGAAATAGCTAGACAAACTATTTGCGATACATGGGCTACATGATGTAACTGGTTTCAGATTATGGGCCCCAATTTACAGCCTTGCAATTGAACAACATCTGGCTGCCCAGGGTATACAACATGCCTTAACTGTGCCGGCCCATCCGGCTATGAACGGCAGGGCTGAATGCATGGTTCAGTACACTAAAGAGGGACTAGACAGAATGGACAAGGGGGACATGCAGGACAAACTAAGCCGACTACTAACCTTGAAGCATATTACCCTAGCAGCACAACCAAGAAAAACCCAGCTGAACTCCTAATGGGTAGGAAACTACGCTCCTATCTGGACAGATTGGCACCCCCACTTACACCTGGGACAAACCCCCCGATTCCTCAGCAAATACTGTACGTTTTGAAATCGGCAACCTAGTCTATGCAAAAAACCTCAGCCGGACCCATTGGGCTTCAGCCACCCATCTCCCAAATAACAGGACCCCGGGTCTACCGACTACCTTTTAGAACAACGGTAGGGAATGGAAGGGGCACATAGACAAGCTTCATTCCCGCAACCTTGAACGAAAAAACACCACAGAATCAAAAATAAATACCAACTAAAAAACAACTAAGGAGGGGGGAAGTACAAATAAATAAAAAAGGGGAGAGACGAACTCCCATAACAAGACAACAAACTATGCAAAAAGACAATGCTAACTCATGGTTCGATGAACCCCAAGAAAGAAGTCCGGGAGGGCTGGAGAGCGAAGCGAGACCTTCCTGGAAGGTGGTAGCCAGGCCAGCTCATCCAAACCAATCAAACCAGGAGGGAGCAGTGGAGCCACCTCAACTGGCCCGAGAAACTCAGGTGCGGAGCGGCAAGGCTGACTCACCCTTCCAGGAGGTTCCATGGAGAAGGACGAGAGAAGAGCGATCCCATCCAAACGCTAGAAGCACCATGCCAAGACTGGCTGCGCAGGTCAACTAGGACTAGAAAAAAGCCCCCCTACCTGCGTGACTACGTCACCCACATTGGACTAAATTAAAGGCGGGAGGGGTGTTCTGTGTGAACTGGGTAGGTTCCAAGTACTTCATTCTGATTGGCCGAAAAGGCCTCTTAATCAATTGGTTGATTAAGAACCAATCGGCGGAAGCCGCCAATGGCGGGAACAGTTAATGAGTGTGCATTGGACACAAGCCGCAGGCAAAGCCGCTATATAAAGGGCTGCCGGCGCTTGGGCTATGTTCGCGTATCTTTTGCCTTGCAAGTTTAAATAAAATGGTTGTTGTTTGGAACCCAGTCTCACGCGCTTCTTTCCGGATGGAACAATTAATAACAACAACAACAACAACAACAACAACAATAATAATAATAATTTTTAAATACTTGTAGTGTGATTGTGATGTGGTGTTTGGGACACTGTGATGGAGTAGCTTTCAAAGTTCATTGTATTCGTGGAATACAATGACAATAAAGGTAAAATTCAAAATTCAAATTCAAATTTAGTCATGGTTATTTACAGCAGTAGCGGTAGTCCTTGACTTATGATCATAACTGAGCCCAACATTTTTGTTGCTAAGTGGGACAAATGTCAAGTGAGTTTTGTCCCATTTTACAACCTTTCTTTCCAAAGTTGCTAAGCGAATGACTGCTGTTGTTAAGTTAGGAACATGGTTGTTAAAATGAGTCTGGCTTCCCCATTGACTTTGCTTGTTGGAAAGTTCACAGGAACTCAGGGCATAGCAACCATCATAAATATCAGTCAGTTGCCAAGTAGCAGAATTTTGGTCAGGTCTCCATGGGGACACTTCAATGGTTGTACTAAATGTGGAAAATTGGTCATGAGGCACTTTTTTCAGTGCTGTTAACAGTTATTAAACAAACTATTGTAAGCTAAGGAGTACCTATAATAAAATAGAATAGAATTCTTTATTGGCCAAGTGTGGTTGGACACACAAGGAATTTATCTTGGTGAGTATGCTCTCAGTGTACAAAAAAGAAAAGATACATTTGTCAAGAATCAACTCTCAATGATAGTCATAGGGTACAATAAGCAATCAAACCATACTAGGAAACAGTCCATATAAATTGTAATGATACAAGCGACAAAATTACAGTCATACAGTTACAAGTGGGAGGGGATGGGTGATAAGGAGTGATGAGAAGATTTATAGTAATAATAGTGCAGACTTTGTAATAGTTGAACATTGTTGAGGGAATTATTTGTTTAGCAGAGTGATGGCGTTCTGGAAAAAACTGTCCTTGTGCCTAGTTGTTCTGATATGCAGTGCTCTATAGTGTCGTTTTGAGGGAAGGACTTGAAACAGTTTATGTCCGGGATGTGAGGGGTCTGTAAATATTTTCACAGCCCTCTTTTTGACTCGTGCAGTATACAGGTCCTCGACTGAAGGCAGGTGGGTAGTAATTGGTTTAATAGGCATAGCTTAGGTTTATGGGACAAAGTGAAATATTGACATCCTGTCCCTGATGCCATTGCAAAATATAGAAAATGTAACAATTTTGAGGCTAGGAATTTCTTATGAATGTCCAATTCTGGACAGGGTACTTGTTCTACATTGAATTCCATTCCTTTCTACCCATCTTTTCTCTTTTCAGAAAGAAGAGAAAATAAGTCATTTTATTAAATGTTAGCATTAAAAGTCAAGGAGCTCCCAATTACCTTCTTATTGGATGTCACTCAGAAATGTAAGATCTAGATTTACTTTTTGTTCAGAAACAATCAATAAAATACACAGTGGGAAATTGAATGCTCATTTCTCCTGTGATTTGCTGGTCTGCTTGGGCTATGAGCAGTGGTACAAATCACACTGATGGTGAAGACTTAAACCCCTTTTTCACTCGTTGGTTTCCTTTGCTTCAACATAAGCTATAATGTGATAACCTTCAGAGCCAAACAGGAGGGAAGTGGAATGGGGTGTTGCAAAGCAAGATTTGGTTTTCTGCTTGATCGCAAAGCTAACAAAGATTATCAGAGGGAAAACATTTCAGATTTTCTGAAAGAGCACAGGGGCAAGGTGTTTTTTTTTTTTTTGCTAAATGAATCTTTTAAAGCCATGGATACCAAATCAGTANCAAGGTGTTTTTTTTTTTTTGTCTAAATGAATCTTTTAAAGCCATGGATACCAAATCAGTAGCCTTAAGGAAGAATGTAAAATTAGTGCTTCTGGAGCAACACAACCTGCTCTCCATCCATATGTGAACAGCAGATAATTTCAGAAAGATATATTGAAGGCCACACTTTATCTCCCTGCACTGTTTAAATGTAAACCAGAGACAGGTCTAGTCACTCTGAATTGTTAGATGGCAATGCCTAATACTGTTGCATTATGGTAGAAAATGTGATTAGCAGGATGTTCCTGCAAAATCCTGATTCACTGAATTCTCCAGGCTTGAGCCAATTCTTCAGAATGATATTTATGCAAGCTGGTTTATCCAATTATTCGAACATAAAAACTGAGACTCACTGGAATACTTTTCAGTGCTGCAGAATTAAGTTCCAAGGCTTGCAAACTTTGTGGAAATGGAGTTCCTAAAACATAGTTAACCATAGTTAACAATATTTGCATTTAGCGGGTGGGGGGGGAATGTCATTTTCCCACCTCCATTTGCCAAATATTGCAAATATTGCTTCTTGCAAGTATTCCTATTGAAGTCAGTGGGGATCATAAGGCCAGTTTTAGCTTGAAGAACAAAGCTTGGCTTAATGGGCAGTGTGTCCTCTATTCCTTAGCTGGTATTATTTGATAATTTGGAATAATTTTGTTTGTTTTTTTCACTTGAATTGATAATTTTATTCCACCTGCCATCTGTTATTAAATGTATTGCTTCATGGAATTTCAGGAATGATTTTTAAAAAGGCTTTTAGTTGGATCAGCCCATCATAGTCTTATATTCTGTTGACAAGGTGCTCTGCTTTACAAAAATATCTTTTCTAGATCAGAGAGTAACAGCTATATTCACTGATACATTAAGCTCATTCAATTTAACTTTAGACTTGTACATTAGCTGAAGAACAGAATTCTTCTGTAAATGGTTATATTTCTGGGAGGACTGAGTTCTTGCTCTAATCAATTAGTAATGAATATGTATGTATGTGCGTGTGTGTACATGCATGTGTGTTTCTAGATTGCGAATAGATTTCACTGTCCTGTCTTACAGCGTTTTTACATCAGCGTTATTTCTAAACTAATTTGTTTCTAAACAGTAGGATAGAAGAAGGGAACAGTGCTTCAAGGGAAAGGAGAAGGCAGAAAAAGTGAAAAACTCCTGGGAGCCACTGATGTTGTATAGGATATCTGGAAGAATAGATATAAGAGAAGCCTACCAGCCAAGATGCTGATGTAAAAAAATAATAATATAAACTTTCTTATTGATCTCATCTAATCAATTTAGAAAGTAACACTGACAGGAGACAATGTACAAGCAGCCAACCCCATAAATATTTCTAATGTAATATTTTTGTAAGCTAAATAATCTGGCCAGCTAATTTTGAAAATTAGTAGTATAAGGTCATTGCTTTCATGAGATTGAAAAAAAGATTCCCTTGTGACTGTATGCAGATGAAAAAGTGTCATTTTCTAACTGCATGTCTGATCTGGCCCTTTCTGCCACTGGATGGGATGGTTTGTCTTAGTATCTTTTTTACTTTTCCTCCAACCCATGGGTCTGGTTTTTCAAAGGAAGCTAGCTTTGAACAGTTGTTTCTTTGAAGTTACTAGTTTGAAGGGGATAAATGGAAAAGAAAAGGGTAAAATTATTATTTGAGCAATGTGTCTTAGCTAGTTTGGCCCTTATCATGTAAAATGTCACATTGTCACATTGGCCGATGGATGCAAAACATTTGTAAAAAGGACACAGCGGATGAGAAAATGTTCCATCCGTTGTTATCCGCTCTCAAAAGTGCCCAGAATTTGCATAAGCAGAGCGGACAACAACGGAAAGGAACGGACGGGGGAGGACTTAGCCAGGATGGAAAGTGGATGCTTCACGGAAGCCTAGCGGATGGAAGCGGATGGGAGCAGATGGCACATCCACAGGGCTTCCGGAGGAGCACAGCGAAGTGGACGCGCAGTGGAAGGAGCGGATGCAGAGCGGAAGCCTAGCGGATACCTAGCGGATGCAAAGCGGATGCAGAGCGTTCACTGCGCATGCGGGGAGGATGCATTGCATGCCCTGCGGATATAAAGGGAAGCAGCTCGCAAGCAGGTCACCATTCAGAGGAAAGACCTGCTTCCAGACACAGCTCCAGCCAGCCAGCCAGCCAGCCCAGCCAACAACCATGGGAAGAAGAGGAAGCCTTCTGGCATCTGCTGCCAGCCCTGGCAAGAGGACAGGGCTACCATCCCACCCCCTGGCCCTGGCTCTGCTTCTGCTGGGACTTCTGCTGCTCGGGCTGACTCTTCTGGTGCTGGAGCTTCTGCTGGCACTGCTCCTGGTGCTGGGGCTTCTGCTGCGTGCTTACTCTGCTGGCACTGGTGCGTCTGCTGGTGCTTACTCTGCTGGCGCTGCTCCTGGTGCTGGTGCTTCTGCTGGTGCTTACTCTGCTGGCGCTGCTCCTGGTCCTGCTGGTGCTGCCTGATGCTCCTGGTCCTGCTGGTGCTGCTGGTGCTGCTGGTGCTGCTGGGCTTGCTGGTGCTGCTGGTGCTGCTGTGCTTACTCTGCTGCTGCTGATCCTGGTGCTGCTGGTGCTGCTGTGATTACTCTGCTGCCTGCTGATCCTGGTGCTGCTGGTGCTGCTGTCCTGCTGGTCCTGCTTTTGCTGCTACTGTTGTTTTTGCTGCTGCTGGTGGTGGTGTGTGTGGAGGAGCAGCCCCGCCAGAGGGAGGAAGAGGCATACGTGTGAATGGGAGAGGAGGCAATACTCCATTGAAGAGGAACATGAGGATGAGGTGCTGGAATGGCTGAGGGATAATGAGTATCTATGGCAGAGGGACACAGGCTTATTGAGACACCAAAAGGAAGCAGGCTGCTTGGAGAGAGAAGGCAGAGAGCCTGGGCTACACTTCGGAGGTGCTCCTCGGCTGGTGGAAGCACATGCACACCTGGTACGGGAAGCTGCACCTCAAGAAATCTGGCCAGGCCATGGTCAAGCTGACAGACCGAGAGACCTACATGATGGCCAAGTGCAGCTTCTTGGAGGGTGAGATCCGCCACCCGAGGAACACCCCTCTCACAACCCTCTCTCAGGCAGCTCGCAGAGAGCCAGTCCTCTTCTGGCCAAGAGTCAGCTCCTGTGTCCAGGCAGGTATCTGTGGAGCGTGCCATGACGGAGACCCCCCTGACAGCTGCACTCCCCGCGGTGGAGCGTGTGGAGGACCCCCTGCCACAGTGGGAGCAAGGAGAGGGCACTTCTACCAGAGAACAACCCACATCCACCCCAGCTCCACCTCCACAGAAAGCAGGCAGAGAGGCAGACTGGAGGGGCAGAGCCACACTGTCCTGCTGGAGATCAGAAACACCATCAGAAGCAGCGTAGATCTCCTCTCTCAGCTGGTACACACTGACGTCCCATCCTCCAACTGCAAGCCCTTCCTCAGTTACGTCAACCAGACCCTCATGAACATGTCGGAATCACAGTACCAGGTGATAAAGGACAGGATCACCAGTCTTCTTCACAACCCTCCAGGACCCAGCTGAACCTGCTCCCACCCAGTCCAGGTCTGCTCCTCCACCCCAGGTGATATCACTTGCCGTTCCAAGGCTTTCCACAGCCCCTCACCTACCAAGGCTACAGCTACTGGGAGCTCCAGCAGCACAGGCAGCCCTTCCCAGTCCAGGCACAGGTACATCGAATGCCACTGGTGGCACCAATGCCACCCATGCCACTGATGCCACCCACACCACCAATGCCACCCATGCCACAGATGCCACCCACGCCTCACCTCGCTCAGCTGCAGACCAGACATCCCCACTACACTGCTCCTTCCTCCACCCCACAGCCAAGCCCGGCCTCAGAACATCTGTCATCGTATTGGGGCTGACACCCCATGTCCTGGAGAAGGGCTCTCAACATCACGGGGCTGAGCCAGTTTTGTCTGAGAGCTTCCTCCACACACCATCCCCTGTTGTCCTCTCGGGCCAGGCACCCCAATGATGCCTCAGATCAGCACTCCAGCAGCAGCCACCTCCACAGCACTGGACCCTTCACCCCTGAGACTGGGCATGCCTCAGAGTGACTAAGAAGAGTGCCAGGGACTGGGTGGCTACCTGTTGACTTAATCTTTGCTTGGGACACTTGAGTCATTTTTCTTTTACAGCTTGTTATTATAATAAAGATATCTTTGCCTCACACACTTGCTTTTTAGAAATGGTTTAAGCCTTAGCATGCTTGTGGGATGGGTTAGATAGCAGTGGGATGGGCAGGGATACCTTTGGATGGGTAATAGCTGTGGGATGGGCAGGGATACCTGTGGGATGGCAGGAATACCTTTGGGATGGGTAATAGCTGTGGGATGGGTTAGGATACCTGTGGGATGGGCAGGGATACCTTTGGGATGGGTAATAGCTGTGGGATAGATAAACCTCCAGTACAAGCATAGTGGGACTGTATGGTCACCCAGGTGCCACACCTATGGCCTTTATTATCAATAACAATGTAATCATTGATCCACACATTTCAACATAAACAACAACTCTTTATTAAATGCCCTGTTCATTGTGAGCCCACTCAACATACAAAGCCCAATCTCATCAGTGTGATGACAGGCTGAAGGAAGCATCCATTAAGCATCTATCATCCTGTCTTGCCACTCCACTGCTCCGCTGGGGAGTTGCACCAGTGTTTCAGAGGTTGCGCTGCTTTTCCCTTCACATGAGGCTCTGTTGGGGCCTTGCACATCTCAGTGTCTATCAGGTTTTGCCCTTGCCTCCATTCCCCAGGCTCCATGTCCCCATTGCCTTGCTGGAGGTCCACGAGCCTGTTCTGCAAGACTGGGTAGTGGGTGTGCTTAAGATTGTGCAGGATGCAGCAAGCTTCCATGATCCTCCTCAAACGGTCCCTATGGGCGATGCTGCATGGTGGTGGAAGTACTTGGAACCTGTTGGCCAGGATGCCAAAGGCATTCTCCACAACCTGCCTTGCCCTGGACCAGCCTGTAGTTGAAGATCCTTCTTCACGGGTGAGGAGTCTTGGAAGTGTAGGGCTTCATGAGGTAGGTTCTGAGGGGAAGGCATCATCCCCACGATGAAGTAGGGCACATCTTTGTGTGTCGTTGGGCAGGGGGTTTGGATCTGGGAAGCCATGATGAGGTTGCATTCCAGCCCCTCCTTGAGGTGACTGGCGTTGTATACCTGGGCATCTGAAGCTGACCCGTTGCCTGAAGCATCGACAATGGTGAAGAGAGATGATGATGAAGAAGCCCTGTAGTTGAAATAAGTGGACCCTGAGTTGGCTGGAGCTGTGCAGGCCACGTGCTTGCCATCTATGGCTCCAAACGGTGTGGGTGAAGTTCCACTTCTGATACCACTGCTCTGCAACTTTCTTCCAGCCTTCTTCCAGTGGAGGGGCACTGGAGGGAGCTCCTCCAGGTATTCTTCGATGATGGCCTGCACCACTTCTCTGACCACAATGCTGATCGGTGTTTGTGTGGCACCCTCCAGCTGTACTGCATGCTGCTGACGTGGTCCTGGAGGCCAGGTGGCGCAGAGTCAGTGCCACCTTGAGCCCAGGGTCCAGGCTGGGCCGGAAGTTGGTGTTTGCCTTGGTCAGGTGAAAGAGCCTGTAGATGGCTTCGCACTGTTTGTAGGAACGATGGTGTCAACCAAAAGGAGTGTGTGATGATCCTGGTGGAGATGACTGGATGCTGTGGAAGAGCAAGAGCCAGATGAAGGCTGAAGAGGTTCTGCACCACAGGGCTGCTGGACTGAAAAGTGAGATTCAGGTGAGTTCCTCCCCCTTTTTTAAGGAAATATAGGTTTTCCACTCGGTGTCCTTTTGCATCCTCTAGGTATCCTGCAGACATCCTAAATATCCGAGATAGGTCCCCTCTGCGAATGTTTTTCCGTTTTAATGCCTTTGTATGCAAGCTGCATCCGCTTTCATCCTTTTCCTCTGTCCGTGCTACTTAATGCTTTGTGTCCGTTCCGCGTCTGTTTCGCTTCTTCTCCCTGTGTCCATTTTCCGCTGGAGCGGATGCGAATTGCGCAGATGCGCAGCGGATGCCTAGCAGATATAGCGGATGTGTAACGGATGATGACGGATGTAGAATGGATGTTCCCCGCATGCATAGTGGATGTAGAACGGACGCGTTGAATACATTTTCCGCTCAAAAAGTTTTGTGCAGCTCCAAAACTTTTTAGAGCGGATGAAATGTCAGTAGACGGATGCTGGACGGATAGAGAGGATGAAAAACGGGCCGCAGTGAGTACAGACAGGATGCAATCGCGTTAACCAACGGATGGCAAGTGTTTCTCTCCGTTTTACATCCTCTTTCCATCCGTTGGTGCTGTGTGACAGGGGCTTAACACAGAACATTCTGGACAATTCGATAACTCAAGTCTATTATTTATCATATGCTTTCTTGAAATTAACAAGCATAAACTTTTTTATATCTATACATTTCTCTGCGAGCTATTGAAGAGCAAAAACCTAGTTTACATACCGTTGCCTGGTATAAAGCTACAAAGTGCTTTTCAAACTTTGCTCATTTTTATTTCTTGTGTTCTTTCAATCAGAATTCAGCAAAACACTTTCCTAGGCATTCTCAAAAACTAACTATCCTGTAATTTGGTAATCAAAATTGCTTTTGCTATATTTTCCTTGGTATACAGGAACAATAACTTTTTTTGTCACCACCATCACTCACCCCTTGGCTCAGTTTTGGTGCAAACATTAAACAGTTCATAAAACAAATGAAGATGAATGTTATTATTATATTATCCCAGGATAATGGGAACATTATCCCAGGATAATGTTACAGTATCCAATCTGGGTTGGTCACTGGGACCAGAGGTTTTGTTTTCTGAGCTTTTTGACTTGTGCTAGAGCTCATCTTCAGGAAACTTCTCTCTAGCAGTGTGTGTGCTGTTCTGTGTGTGGTATTTATAATGCATAAAACACGCAACTAAGTCAAAACCATACTTTAACATTTATCCAGTTACACTATATAGATCTGTAGTTTAACCATGTCAGTGACTTCCTTTTCATTATTTTTTTTTCTTGGACACTTAATATATATCATATATTTCAGTTCCACTCTTCAACTATTATTGTTCCCATGCAATCTTTGAAATACTCCTCTCTATTGGGAAATTAATTTATTTCCTGATACTTTTTAAAACTGGATTTGTAGCTCCCCCCCCCGCAGTCTTGTTACTTTCCTTTATTTTATTTTATTCCATCTCAGTTTTGTCCTGACACCCATAATTTCCAATTTAAAAGCCTCTCTATCCCACATTCAGAACATCTTCTAACCTTTGTATCCTTCATGAATTATTTTAATTAAATCAGCTTTGCTTTTGGATTAATTCTTTTGCCATGTACATGCATAAATAAATATGTTTAAATGATGTATTTGAAATAAACAGATCTCTTTCTCAGTAAAAACTTATATCATTTGGGATCTCAGAATAATCCAATTATTTTTTGTGGGATACTTCCTTTTTTAAAATTCCCATCCATCCATCCATTCATGTCACAATATTTGTTTTTCTCTGGAACACATTCTTTCAGTATATTCTTTTCCTTTCCCCCCAGAATTCATTTCTGATTCTTTCATCATCACCATTCACTGGAATGTAACTTGCAGCTATCACTATTTTTTTTTTAACAGATTTATCACCTCTAGGGGACCCAAGGAATCTTTCCCCTAGGCCATGGATATCAAACTCACAGGATCATGTTGCCGTCACATGACATTTTGTTATGTTTTTCCCATTCCAGAGCTGGGCTGTGCATGATGCATCCAGCCCCTGGGCTGCCAGTTTGACAGGCCTGCCCTAACCCCTTGCCCCTTTCCTTTTCCTTTTCCTTTTTCCTTTTCCCTTTCCTTTTCCTTTTCCTTTTTCCTTTCTTTTCTTTTCTTTTCTTTCCCTTCCCAGTTGTAATCTTCTATATTCTATGGTCATTAACTCTATTACCCATCATGATTGTTAATATTTGTCTTACCGTGGATCATTTGTACGCATCTTGATTTTTAAAGAAGTTTTTTTCTCAAGAGTAAAGAGGTAATAAAGAATGATGGGATTCAAAAGGTTTTACTACTGGTTCTGTGGGCATGGCTTGGTGCTTGTGACATGGCTTGGTGGGCATGGCAGGGGAAGAATACTGTAAAATCTCCATTCCCACCTCTCTCCAAGGGAAGGATCTGTAAAATCTCCATTCCCTCCCCACCCCACTAACCTGATTTCCAGCTCTGTTCTCCTGTGCAGGACAACAAAAGAAGCCCCAGCTGATCAGCTGGGACTCAGGAGGCAGAGAATAGATGGGAGCAGGGCCAGTCAGAGATGGTATTTGCCGGTTCTCTGAACTACCCAAAATTTCCGCTACTGGTTCTCCAGAGCTGGTCAGAACCTGCTGAATACCACCCCTGGTAATAAAATTCACTAGATTTGGGAGGAAATACCTAGAATTAATCACATTTCAAGAGCTGACAGCTCTTTGACTCTCCATTTAAAATAAGAGCTAGGGTTAGAGATAAACTCTTACCTCTGTAATGTACCACACTTCTCTGTAGTGTATCAAGGTGAAGAACTTGCTTTCATACAGAACATATTTCTATAAACATCTCAATGGACGGTAGTAGACTTTGCTTGGACTTGGAAGCTAAGCAAGCCCAGATCTGGTTAGGTTCTGTATGGGAGACCAGCTGAGAATCCCAGAGCAATTGATTAGACTGGAATGTAATTAGTAAAATAAAAAGCAGTGGCAAGCCATTTCTGCAAAGTTGCTGTGTAATTTTATTGGACATATATTCCCCAAATCTAGCTTGATTTCAGGAAACCCCGATTACATATGTTTTCCATAAGTAGTGGTTCAAATTCCATTTTGATCAAAGCCAGTCATCCTTGTGGAATATAATAAAAATAATTTTCAACATATTTTTAACAGAAGTAACAGAAGATAGTATCTTATACTTGGTTGCTTGTTTAAATAAGGTATTTAAACAATGTTTTACTGCTCAGCTTTATTATCTTTGAGCACATGTATTTTGATGAAAGAAGGCTTATCTCTTGTTAAAAACGAGCATTTCTGACATAATCACAGACTTTTGATTAATTTTATAATATTGACCATCACTTTTTAGTCACTGTCAATTGGTTTTAAAAGTGATTTTCTGCATCTCTCTTGAGGCTATTCTTTTGTTAGAAGTCACTTCCCTTGATACATATCTATATTAGTATTTGCAAGAAGAATATATTTTGCCTCTTTACATGGCATCTTTAACTGAGCTTTGCTTTTGTGCAGGCTGGGTATGAATTTGAAGAAACATTCAGTTTTTCTCTCCTGAACATTTACTTTTATTTTCCTTGCAATATTATCCATTGAAAGCACTTTTGGGTTCTTCTGTCTCACAGTCTGTCTTCAAGGTTAGCCATTGCTAAGCAACCAGCACACAAAGTTCAAGGCTGGTCAGCCAAGTGCAATGCATTTGCCAGGTTATCTCTCCGATATGAAGTTAAGGGTGACTGGAGTTGGGAGGTGGGAAAGCAGTAGCGGGCGAAGGAGAAGCACATGTCACTGTGACTTTGAACAAGGTTCTGGTGGCAAGAGAAGGGATTTCAATTCCATAAGAATGGATCTTTTCCTTGAGAATGGAATAGTGCACCTGAGATATTAATTCCACCCCTGCTAAACTTTCCCAGTGACCAGTTGTCAGCAATCACACACGACTCTTCTGGAAAAGAAGCAGCTGCTATAGAATTTGGAGTGCGGCTCCCCCAGCAGACTTTCACAGTCACAACCCTCTTGTCAATCAAGAGGTGTCAAGATTGAGATCTCATGTTCATTATCTGTGTATATTCTTGTATGAGTGAGGCTGTACACATGTTATTTGCATGTATTACTTGCCATTTAAAATTTATTTGAAATGAGTTGGGTATCATCATCATTGTTAGCATCATCAGCACAAATCATCAACCATCACCATCTTATGGTGTGCTTTTTCAGATATAGAGTTTAAATGTGTAAGTGAACAATGCAATTATAAAATCCTGTTCATTGGACCTACGTACAGTGTGAAAACAGAACTGTTGACATTCAGAACAACTGGCTTTCATGCACATAGTTCTAGGCACAGAGGTGTGAGATCAGGAGATACAGAGTTAGTAACTGTGTCCGCATTTTCCAATTCACAGTGGTTACACAAATAAATGGGTTTTATTCTGTTAGTCAGTCTAGTTCTTGGGCCAGAGTCTAACCAAGCTCTAATGAGGCAACTTGCCAGATCAAACTTTCAAAAGCAAATAGCATGGTGGTGATCAGATGTACCAGACAAACCTATCCCAGCTGGGTGTGGTTCTGACCCGTTGAGACTCAAAACCATATCCACAGTTGGAGATTACCAAATTGGGAAGGGTTATATCCAATCAACATTGTGCTATTTGCTATTTAATCTGGCAAGTTGCTTTAGCAGATGGAGAATCATTCCTCCTTTGAATAAGAACAACAGGCAAAGTCTTCAAATATCTCCTGGTGATTTTATACTGGACACATCCATGTCATTTTCTTGGCAGCAAAATGGAAGTGGCTTACTTTTCCCTTCTTCTGGGCATTTTTTTGTTGCCCTTGTTATTGGTTTAACTTTCCCAAAGAGCTAAATTTTGTCAAGTACTGATTGTCAAGGCGCGGTAGGTGGGGAGAACAAAACTGCTGCTGTGATTCCTTCTTTTAGATATCAAGCAAACTCTGTGCTGATGTTAGAAGAGTAACAGAGGTTGATAGGGATTGGATGTGAATCACAAGGAGAGACCTTATCTTTCAGCCACGCAAATCTTCTAAACAGTGTTTATTTCCCGTACAGTCTGCTTATGTGGGATGAGAAAACTATTTTTTTCCCTCAGGGTTCCTGATTGCTCATGGAGTTTTTATCTGCATAGAGATCACACACACCAACTAACAAATGCACAAAGGTGAAGGGCGAGGCTTGTTGCCAAGTATATTTCTTCCTTCTCCCTATGTACACATTTCTTCTACTTGCTTGAAATGTTTGTATTGGACTCATAAGTCCATTGCTTCTGGAGCATTCATTCCCTCAAATACAGGAATCCTGAGAACAAGAAATTTCTACTACGTATATTGGACTGGGATGTTGTCAGTTAAAAGGGCCATGCTTTTATTGTTTCTTCTATAGAATGCTAGTTAGGGTGGAGCCATAGCTTAGAGGTAATGCTCAGGATCTTAAAAAACAACAATCGGTTGTGAGTTTAGTCTTGGCATTATTACATACCAAAGCAAAAACAGAAGAACAAGAAACATCTACATTACTCTTTGCTCATTGTATCTACAAATCGACTTTTCCTCCTTTTTCTGTTCTGATATGCAATAACTTTAAGATGACTTCTTAAAGTTAGATTATATATTCTATATAAAATGTGTATTTATATAATGTTGTTAGCTGCGAGGTCATGTCTGACCCATTCGTGAACCCCGGGACAATGTTCCTCTAGCCTTCCTGTCCTCTACCATCCCCTGAAGTCCATTTAAATTCATGCTGACTGCTTCAGTGACTCCATCCAGCCACCTCATTCTCTGTCATCCCCTTCTTCTATTGCCTTCAATCTTTCCCAGCATTAGGCTCTTCTCCAGTGAGTCCTTCCTTCTCATTCGGTGGCCAAAGTATTTGAGTTTCATCTTTAGGATCTGGCCTTCTAAAGAGCAGTCAGGGTTGATCAGTTTGATTGCCTTGCAGTCCAGGGGACTTGCAGGAGTCTTCTCCAGCATATAATATAAATATTATATATGATGTAATGTTTATTGGTAATCTGGATGAAACCAATGTCATTCAGTACAGATCTCACCCTTTTGTTTTTCTTTTATTTTCCATTTTTCTCCTGATTTAGAAAAATGAATCTCTGTTCTTCTGCAGTGGGCACATTTGATGGGTTCACTCATTGGGTTTTCCTCAGATCATACTTCTTCACTTGAGATTTCAGAGGACCAGTGATATCAGAGTAATGTAAAGAGGACATATGAGTTTTATTTATTATGGATAGATGTGTGGTACGGCAGGAAACCCCGCTGTCCCTGCTGGTTTCTTTCTGTGGTGAGAGAGTAATGTGTCATTCTCCCTCATGCCCGACACCCAAGTCCTGAGACGTGTGCTTACTTAGATGAAATAGGGAAGGGCTTGTGGGTCCTTGATTCAAGTGTTATAATCAATGATTGGCTAGCATAGTCGGCAAACATTTTAGCATTACTTGTCCACAGAAGGGGACAGAACAGGGAGACATGAATATGAGACAAGGCAATGCTTCTTCCTTCCATCAGATTTATTTAATCCAGATAACATGTTTTTTTTCCTGTGTGGAAACATTCCTCTTTATTTCTTTAAATTTTCTTCTTTGAAAAACTTCAGCACCTGCCTGCGGAAGGCAGAAATATTGGGAATTGGCTGTTACATTCTGGATTTCCTCCACACATCATTCTGAGTAGGAATATGCATTATATATTGAGGGATGAAATATCCCAGTGGTGGCGAACCTTTTTGGGCTCCCATGCTGAAAACTGTGCTCACATCCGTGTGCTCACGTGCCAGCACACAGAAGGCAAAACATGTGCTCCCCACGACCCCTATGAATGCGTGTGTGACCCCATGCCCCTGTGCATGCACACCACCCATATGCCATGCATCTCTGTGCATGCACATGTGATCCCCCCACGTGCCGCACATCTCTGAGCATCTCTGCACATGCGTGTGGGTCTCCAGCGCCCCCATCTCTCCCATGCATGCGCACCATATGCCTGACAATCAGCTGTCAGGTGGCAGTGCGCACACATGCTCAGTGGAGTTCTTCCGGGCAACCTCTTGTGTGCCAGCAGAAATGGCTCTGTGTGCCACTTCTGGCATGTGTGCCATAGGTTCGCCATCACGTATATATCCTTTGTGTGAGCGGAGCAACCATATGTTGGGAGACTGTTTTTTAGTGAGGTGTAGTCTGTACAGGTAGTCCTCGGCTTACAGCAGTTTGTTTCGTGGCCATTCAAAGTTACAATGGCACTGAAAAACTTTTTTTACACATATGACCGCTGTTGCATCCCCATGGTCACATGATCAAAATTCAGAAGCTTGGCAACTGACCTCTATTTATAACGGTTGCAGTGTCCCTGGGTCATGTGATCCCCTTTTGCGACCTTCTGACAAGGGGAAGCCAGATTCACTTAACAATTGTGTTCGCTAACTTAACTGCAATGATTCTCTTAATAAATGTGGCAAGAAAGGTTGTAAAGTGTAGCAAAACTCACTTAATCAATGTTTCACTTAAGTAAGTAAATTTTGGGCTCAATTGTGGTCGTATGTCAATGACTACCTGTATATAATACACACACACAAAAAAAAGAAGAAGAAAAATTAAGATAGGTTCAACATCACTTAGTAGCAATCCAGTGGTGGTATTCTATCGGTTTGGCCCAGTTCTGCCAAGCCAGTAGTGCTGATGAGCAGCGGAGACTGAACTGGTTCTCTCCGCCACTCTGCTGTTGGGCCCACCCACCTGTCTGGGCTCCCATACTCACCTTTATCCAGGGGTGGGATTCTACCAGTTTGCACCTATTTGCTAGAACCAGCCGTTGTTAGAAGAAATTACTGGCCTAATCCTGTAAGGAACACAGGAAGGAAATAGTCTGGTGTTACTTACAGAAACTGCCTCTCTGTTAACCCTTATTACATTCTTGGCAGGACTAGACTTCCTGTCTCAGGAACTTCTCTGGAGTTTTTTCCCCTCCTTTGCTGGTACTTTGCTTGTGTGAAGTGACCATTCAAAGTTACAATGGCACTGAAAAAAGTGACTTATGACCATTTTTCACACTTACGACTGTTGCAGCATCCCCATAGTCATGAGAGGCCAGGCAAGGAGATACGTGCCTCGATGTGAGTGATGTTGAGTTGGCCACGCCCAGCCAATAACATGATCACCAAGCCTTGTCCACCCAGTCACATGACCACCAAGCCATGCCCACCAACAAAGCCATGCCCACAGAACCAGTTGTTAAAAATCTGAATCTCACCCCTGCCTTTATCCCCTGCTTTTGAAGTGTAGCTGCTTTGCATGGTACAGCAGAGTGCCGCACGGCAGCTGTTGAAGTGACAGGGAGAGTGCAGGATGGCAGGACGTGAGTTGGAACACCTCTAAGCTTGAGCATAGTGCGCATTTGGCATGCACGCACGCAAAGTGCATGCATGCGCACAAAGCACGCCCACCATGCCACGCCCACCAAACCGGTGGTAAAAATCTTAGAATCCCACCACCACTGCAGCAATCCATAATATAATTGCATTAATTTTCTACAAAACAACAAATGGCAAGCATTTGCTTTTTTGGGAGAAAGTAAAAGAACATGAATATATAGAAGTATGTACAGAATTGGGGTGATTTGGGTGCTAGGCGAATTAAATCCAAAATTGGTTTATCCCCCTTCCCCCCAATTCTTTATTGAGTGATGGGAGAATTTATAGGAACAGAAAATTTGTTCACTGCATAATGGGATGACATAATAAAGTTGGCTCTGGGCTTAGCTGTGTGTCTCTTGGTTCAGTGTTTGCTGTTTGTGGTGTGCCTACTTGCAGCATGGAACAAACTCTGTGTGGGTTGAATGAGTCCTTTTGCATTTGGCCAAAATAAAACATTGTCTATGTTTTGACACTCCCATTATTCAGTCTTCCCTACAACAGATTTGGATGAAAGAGAAAGGTCAAGGAAAGCAGCACTTATCCATGTTCCCTCTCCAAGAAAGCCATATTAACCAGAGACCTCGGAAAAATAAAGCAGGGTAACTGGTTAATGTTCTGGTCCTTTAAACATTCCTGTACACTCTGTGCTGATTTATTGTACCACATGTTCTACTCCCTATGCGCTAATCATTGGCTGATTCTAACAACTTGTGTAATGGAAAGGTCTTCTTCTTTTTTTTTTTTTTGCTAGCAAGCCCTGGGAACCTTGTGACTTTTTTTTAATGTGCACTAGATCAATGAATATTTTAGAAACTCCTTGCTTAAATGACCTTCCATTGGATGATCAAACCATTTTGCCCATTCTGCCTCTCTTTGTCTGAAAGAGAAGCTTGTAATTAGATGAAATGAGGGCAGGCTATGCATAAGTATCTGCTTGGCTGGGATTCCTGCCCAGAAAGGAAACAACACTTTGAGCTGGTCAAAATCTTTTGCATCTTTTATATTATTGACAGGTTTATGATTTGACTATGGAAGGATGGAGAATTTATATATACTGTATACAAATCTCTCTTTCTCTCTCTCTCTCTCTTTATATATATGTATATGTATATTTCTTAAGTTTTCACGGGTACTTACATTTATGCTGTTCAGCTTCGTTCGGGTATTATCCCATGTCATTGTAGTTGTGCTTTTAAAGTTGTAGCAACGTTTCGGCAGAATCTCATCTGCCATCATCAGGCTTCTGTATTGTGTTCGTCTGTGAGTCAGACTTTCACAGCCGTTTCAGTTTTAAATTTGGGGCTAGCCTACTGCTGTGCCTGAATGGTTTTTTCTTCATCCTGATTGGTTGGAAGTTTTGGTCTGTGTTTATTGGTCTTGGAGTGTGCTGTGTTCTGCTTGATTGGTGTTTTTAATATCTTCTGTCTGTTTTGTGGCTTTTTTTGTCTTGATTGGCTGGCAACATTGTGTTCCAGTATTGGAGGCTTTTAGTGCAGCTTGGCTCCGAGTAAATGGACAGCTATCGTTTATTAGAAAGCTAGGTTTCATCTGGGTGCCTGGTGGGGGGATGTTTGAGCTGGAGGTATCAGAGGGAGTCTGTTTGTGCCTAGGTGTTAGCCTGGCTTGTGGTGTGGAGATCTTTCTATTTGAGAGTGCAGACTTCCAAATAATTGACTGTCTGGTGGAATCATCTCCTCTATTCATGCTTTCAGGTCTTTTTTCAATCTCTATGGCTTTTATAGAAAACCCCAGCCACAGAATTATCAGAGAAGCCACAGAGATTGAAAAAAGACCTGAAAGCATGAATTTATTTATTTTTTTGCTTGGTAACAGTGGTCCATTCTCTGTAATAGTCTCAGGCTAACCGGCTGCACTCTTTCTGGAGTCTCTCCATCTTTTTTACATTGTGGCGACCAAAACTGGATGCATTATTCAAATGTGGTATTACCAAGGAATTATAAAGTGGTATTAACATTTCATGTGATCTTGATTTTATCCCTCTGTTCATGCAACCTAGAATTCTGTTGGCTTTTTTGGCAGCTGTAGCACACTGCTGGCTTATATTTAAGTGGTTGTCCACTACGACTCCAAGATCTCTCTCATATACTTCTCTCACTATTGAGTGAGGTACCACCTATACTGTACCTGAGCATTTTGTTTTTCTTGCCTAAATGTAGGCCCTTACCTTTTTCATAATTGAGTTTCATTTTGTTAGCTAGTGCCCAATGTTCAAGTCTGTCAAGATCCTTCTGAATCTTAAGCCTATCTTCTGGAAGCATAGCTTTAGATTGCAGGTTATGTAGCTGAGTTTCACTGAGTTCAGACTTTTTCATTGGGACTTAAATTTATGAGAAGACATGGAGAGTGATAGGTCTATCCATGTAGGATCAGTTCTAGGTCTATCTAGACAACACTCTGTCTCATTTGAGAGGCGCACAAGTAGATCAAGATAGGCCTTCTCTCCAGTCACTGCTCCTGTGGATTTAACATGTAGAAGCAAACTAACCTCTTTCTCAGCCAAACTGCTGACCTTTCTGATCAACAAGCTTAGCATCTTAGCCAATGAGCCACCACATCTCTATGTAAGTTTGTAGAGGACTGCAGTTGCCTAAGGCACTTGCATTCTAGTTTAAGTGATATTAAAAGATGATTAAACCAAATCCTAGAGAGAAAATCTATCTGTGGCAACTAACCTTGATGCCAGCAGTTTGGCAGTTCGAATCCCTAGCACCACGTAATGGAGTGAGCTCCCGGTATTTGTCCCAGCTTCTGCTAACTTAGCAGTTTGAAAGCATGTAAAAATGCAAGTAGAAAAATAAGGACCACTTTGGTGGGAAGGTAACAGTGTTCCATGTGCCTCTGGCATTTAGTCATGCCAGCCACATGACCATGGCTCTTTGGCTTTGTAACAGAGATGAGAACTGCCCCCTAGAGCCGCAAACCACTGGTATGTATGTGTGAGGGGAACCTTTACATTTACCTTATACACACTTACACAAGAAGCTTATTTCTCAATAGAAATGTTTAGGGCTATTACCTTGATAGCCAGCCCAGCATATTGGTGTATTTTTAGTCCTCTGGATTGTGCCCAGCATTTTCTCTAAGGGAAACAGCTCTTACACAGAGGAGTGCAGCTGGTGTTCATTCAGACCTTTGGAGATGCCTCCCTGAAATCTACAAAAGGATTACCAATTTTTTATATTTAAGCTCCAAAAAAAAAGAAAGAATTGAATATAGGTATAGAGAATAATCAATTAATTGCCTTTAATTTTAATTACATGTGAAACAAACTTGTGTTTTGCCTTGGTCACATTTCCTATTTGTTAGGATGCAACATCAGATACGCCCTGGTAACATTTGTTTCTTGCCTTTCCTACCAAACATTATGTACCTCTGTAATTGCTGAAGGGCTGAAAAGCAGATTATTATGTGAAAATAGACATTAAGATTTGTTAATTGTGTATGAACATAGCCTAAAAATATCAAAATCCAAATTCTGGAATCCTTCATCAGGAAATACAGTCAATGATAACACCAAGCAAGCAGCTTACAAAGAACTTTCTATTATTGGAGTACCATTACTAAAATATTTCCTGTGGTTATTATTTTGTCCAGGATTTTTGTTGTTGATGTTGATATCTTGGGTATCTAGAAATCTGGGGGAAAATGCCCTGCAGATTTTAATGCTTATATCAATACACACAGAGGAAAATATCCTGAGGTATTTTGATATTTATCCATCCATTTTTCTAGTCAAAACCTACTCACAGAGTTAGCCTAATGATTTACTTTTGGGATCGGCCACTAAATGATATAAATCTTAGTTCCTTTCCAGAAATTAAGGATGGTTTTGTTTTTGAAGAGTACAGGGTTTTTTTGGTCTTTGCGCATGCAAGCATCTCAGCTTTTAGCTCTGTGGGAGGTCGAGACAGGGGCAAGTGATACATTGTGTGTAATGTGTGTCATTATGAAAAACTCACAACTTAGTACTTATGTCAAACATCAGAAAATCAGTTCATAAGGGGAGAGGGTTTTTCACAATGTCATCATGTGGATGTCACTATTTTTACACCATCTCAGTTCGCTGTGGACACCTACAGTCTCAGCTATCACTGCTTTTGAGTTAGAAACAGCATATATTTGTGCAAGATGTAACTGGAAAGACTGCCTCTTCTAAAAATTGATTGACTTTGGTCATTTAAAAAAATTATGTTGTCAATTGATTGTGGACAACTCTAATTGGAAGGCATTTCAACAGAAAGGTGTTTGTGCTACTCGATGAATTGGATCTACACCCCCTGTAATTTCAGTCTAGCCTAAACATGGATGAAATTGACAAGATCCTGTCAGTTTCCACTTCTTTTCCTCAGGAAATCAATACAAATGCTTGTACCAGAATGTGTATACACGTGTGGCATTTTTATTTCTTGTTCTTATTGTTTAGAGTAGACAGGTAATTCTTATTGTGGGTAAATTCCAAACTGCTTTGGAGGGATTGGGAGTGGAAGTGGTAGCAGCATAGAAACACCCAAAACAAAGAATTGGGCCAACAATACAATCCTAGACCTATTTTTCTGGGAAATAATTATGAGTTTCAATAGAGTGTACTCCAGTGTTAGCATGAATAGGGATTTCTGCTTATGGATTGTATCTGCCTGTCTGCAGTATGCTTAAAACCATGTACAAAATCTACCCTTTACAGTTTCTTTTGTGAACTCATCCAAATGTGTGGCAGAGAATGGGGAGAATCCATGACATAGACAAGGGAAGCTGCTAGGCAGAGGAAAACACGAATGGATGTTTAACACACTTTAAAGTTTGAGAAGATACCAAAAGGATGTACAATTCACAGGCGCACATTGCACACCCAATGCATGGTTGAGTTCAATAGGTGTGCAGCCTTCAGAGAAAGGCAATAACTTATAGCAGGCATCCCGAACCCCCGGTCCACAACTGGGCTCCACAAACAAGCAAAGCCCCATCCGCGGGACCCAGGTAACACACAAAACCATGCCCCCTCCAGTCTATGGAAAATGGTCCCTGGTGCCCAAAAGGTTGTGTGTGTGTGTGGTGTGCTGACTTACAGGACATCAGTAGCTTCTTAGTGACTTAAGCAGCTCATTTAGCAAGCAACATGTACAGGATCTCTGAAAATTGTGGTGATAATCAAGGTGTGTGAGCATGACAGAGCCTCCTCCTTGTAAAGTCCTATCTTTACAAAGTTATACAAGGCCAGTCTTTTACCTGCTCCTTCTGTCTTTCTCTCCTCTTCTATTCTGTCATTTCTCAAGATCTTTCTTTCTCTCTTCTTCTATTCTGTCATTTCTCAAGATCCAACAACCACTCCATTAAAGAATGTAGATCCTAGCATGATACAAATAAAAAATCCGCTATGTCAGAGAAGGACATAGATATGCACAGAGACATTGTTATATTCTACATTATCTAGAGTATCCTTTAGAGACTCAATTTAAAGTTTCAGTGACTTACGATGTCCCATCTAACTGAGTTTCATCTGTGATATGTGAACCATCGATTGGAAACCACTGCCCTATCTTATCCTGATTTATCTATCTCTGTGTTCCCCCATATCTCGTTTATGCCACAATAAGTAAGCTGTGTCATGCAAGCCAGAACCATACTTGATTACTCAGAATGAATTCTGTGCTTGGCAGAGCTTCCTCCAAGTCCCTAATAAGTGGGTTTAGGATGTGATGATGGTACTTATGATGTTGCATAATGAAATGTCTGCAAGAAAACAACCAAGCTCAGAGAGCATCAAGGACCTCAGATTTTGAATATTTCAGCAATCACATGCCATCAGTTATTTTTCAGCTGCTTACTTCTTAGTAGGAATGGTTTCATTTTATTTATTGTTTCATTTGAATTTATCAGTTGCCCAATTCTATTGAACTCTGAAAATTCATCTTTATGAATGTTGTCATGCACTCTTGAACTTTAAAACAGATATTTAGCCTGGTTTCATTTTTCCCATGACTTAAAATCTTAACAGGAGCAATCCAATAGCTTCTGATCACATTTCAAATTTCTGGAACTATGGCAAGGTTTCTATGTGCATGTTTTTTAATTGAGCAGTAAGCTGAGTCTAACCCTTCTACAATTCAAGAAAGCTTTTAGTTGAATGGCTCAGGAGACAGACTGATTGCCTGTTATGTTTTGTGGAGATGTCTCCAGAGAGAAGCATGTTAGATCCACATTAAATTGAGAGTAATATATGAGGGGCTATCACAGCAGGCACAAGCTCAAAATAGCTTCAGATTCCTATAGAAATTATAGGAGAGAAAGCACAACCTGTTTCCACATCTGGAGCAGCCCCCTTTCTCTCTTACTTACTCCCCCTTCCGCTCAGTGACTTTCATTTTTTTAATGTTATCTTGGAAGAAAATGCAGCTCACTAGCACATAATTCTCTTGTTGCATCTTTAAAAGTCTATTTCTGAAGCCATTCTATAACATACAGTATAGGATGATTTTAATTATGTCTCTCTCTCTCTCTCTCTCTTTCTTTTAGTGTATGCTGTTGTAATGGCATACACTATAATGCCATTCTTTATTCCTCCACTCTTTTATTACAACTGGTCTTTTATGATTCTCCACTTGCATTGATTTTGATGCCACAAACTTGATTGATTTCTTGAGAGTCACACATCTAGAGTTCTACAACTCTTGATGAGAAATTGAAATAGTTGGAATAAAATAAATAAAGATCATAAAGTATCAATTGATATACTAAAACAAAATAGGAGCATTAAAAATGATTGTTTCCCCTTCCCCCCTGTGCTAGTGATGTCAACAAATAATATTGGTAAATATCTCAAGTTTCTGTAACTTGTCTCAAAGACAGCTGGAAAAGAAAATGAAGAAAGAGAGATTTTGTTAGTGTTCTTTTCAGATGCTCTTTTCCTTAGAGATTTTCCTTGTGGTGTTGTGACATTTTACATGTGCATGAAAAATAGGAATCTGTGAGCTAAACCGGTCATGGTTTTTTCATCATAGGACTTTCCTCACATCCAGTTTCTGCTGCTCAGTCATCTTTCCCTTGCTAAAAAAACCCCTCTAATATTATTTATAGGTAATCCTTGACTTACAACCATTCCTTTAATGGCTGTTCAAAATTACAGCGGCATTGAAAAAAGTGACTAATGATCATTTTTCACACCTATGAGTGTTGCAGCATCCCCACAGTCACACTTTGGGTGCTTGGCAACCAGCATGTAGTCCTGGGATTGTCATTTGCAATCTTCCCTAGGAGCTTTCCACAAGCAAACTCAATGGGGGAAGCCAGATTTGCTTAATACTCTGTCTTGCTTTTCTTAACAGTGGTAGTGATCTGCTTAACAACCATGGCAAAAAAGGTCATAAAATGGGGCACAACTCATTTAACAACCATCTTATTTGGAAGCAGAAATTTTGGGCCCAATTGCAAGTCGAGCACTATCGCTTGGCCTTTGTGAAGCATGATTCTGTGGAAAACCAGTTTCATATCAACACATTTGAAAATCTGCATGACATTGCTCTCCTTCCCAAATGCATATTCATATCTCAGTATAATTCAGTAACAATGCAGTTGTTAACTATTCCCATGAGGATGAACCCCATAAACAGACTTTTCTGATGGTGGTTCTTTTGAAGTGTAAAAGGCCCTTTTTCCACAGACGTGAACATGATATTCTGTTTCCAACTCTGTCTTCTGAAATATTCCCTCCCCAGTCATCTGAAAATACAAGAACTACCTAGTAATTCTCTCCAGGTCTGGTGACACCTGGAGAAATATTCCCCTAACAAACAAATCAGATTTTTGCCAGATGTTTCCATCCTTTAAATCAATAAGAATGTGGTTCACAGAAGACCTCAGATTGCTCATGGAGAATTGATTTTAATCCTCCAATAGCTTCCTGTTCAAGATAGGTTACAGACATCTCTTCTCTGTTTAACTCAGCCGAAAGGAATCCCATATATTATTCTGGACAAAAATGTATTTAAAACATACCTCTTATCATACGTATTCAGGTAAGACTGCATACATCTATACTTCAAATGAACTGTTGATAATGCTGTTTGCATTTATTAGTTATATTTTAAAATTTTGCTAGTTTTTCCTGGGTTTTTTTTTTGTCTTGAAAAAATAAAGGAGGGAAAATAAAGGAAAAAAAAACTAAACGTACTGTAAGTCTGGGCATAGTTCTGCATAAAAAAACCCCTAAACTCTACTGAAGTCAACTGGATTTATTCCTACACAAGTATTATTGGCTGCATAACTTACAGCTTTAGGGTCACTTGGAAGCCTCCCAAATTTTAATTGTGCTTCCAAAACCTTCTAAAATATTACCCACCAGTTTGTGATGTGATAGGATAGTTGCTAAACACTAATCATTGCAATAATATTGAGTAATCATTGCAATAACATTGAATTAATTTTGAATTAAATGTAATCAATTTAAGTTTCCATTCATGTTTTTATCATGATTCTATTGTTTTTTTAAAAAAGATGCATTCTCCAATATGCAACTCAAAAATAAGATCAGCCCCAAACAGATGTTTCAGCCTAGAGAATTATGTGAGAGACTCCTCCTTCTTTCCACCCTGTGAGATGCTATTTATTTCCACCCTCGCATCTAGCAGCATTTGTAAAGCTGCGATTTCCAGCCTGATGTCCCTGTTGTCAGCGTTCCGGCAAACCTCCATTCCAATCAGTAACTCTGAGACAAAACGTATCTCAAAAGTACCTTTATTAGAATAGCACCTGGCACATCTGTGGAATCCTGAATCTAAAAGTTTTTGGGCTTTCCACACATTTCCAAACTACAAATCCATCCCTCCTCGTCATCACATCACATGGCCCAATCACGATCCATTCAAAAGTAAAATCCTTATTTCATTCTTCGCCATATGAAATGACCTTGAACTAACAAAAGAATTTTATTTTGTCTACTTGGAGCTACTTAATTAAAATCACTTCCCTCCCACTTTCTCAGGCTATGTGGCAGCGTGGAATATGGCTTCCAAAGCTGACATCTGAAATGTCTTGATATTGCACCCAATATCAAGCAGTGGAATGGAAGGGTGGGTGGAGATCTTTGACAGAGGGCTCCTGAGAGGAGTTTTTTCCCCCTTTACTTTTGGTAAAAGAAAAAAGTTGCATGAATTGGTCAGGTGATTACATTCAGGTTATGTGAGGAAATTATTTCTGGTAGAGACTCTTCTGGATAGGTATCAAATGTAGAAGGAATTTTTAAGGATCTTGAAATATGAAGTTTAATAGGGAATATAAAGGTGAATGAAGGGGCCAAATACTTTGGGCCTATAAACTGTCACCTTTGGAGGAAGATAAAGATGGCCTCCTTCAATAGAATAAGAGAAGCTCATAAATGACAGAAAGCAATGCTTCGAGTAGTTCATATCTTCTGGTAAATATTTTCTTTCTTTTGCGTGTCATATCTACAACTATTACTGAATTGATGCCTGGTCACTGGATCCTTGTTGAATGCCAGGCTGGTGTAAATAAATTGATCTTATTGTTTAGGTTCTGACTGATGAACCCAACCAAAAGCAATCTCTTAATGCAAAATTTTAATGAGTACATCATATTGGCAAAGATGAGGGCAAAACTACATCTAACAATTCCCTCGCAACCCCACATGATTAAAGTTAACATTTTTCCCTCCCCCATATTAGATGAGGAGTTAAATTGTCCAATGGAGACTTCAGGTATTGTGAGAAATCTTTTTCGGCTCTGGTAAACATCTGCCAAAATATCCTTGGTTCCCAGGGCTGGCATCTTGATATTTGGGGCTTTGTTTTATCTACCCCTTCCTTCCCACCATAGTCTGTTGGCAAGCTGAGAAGCGAAAATAGCTGCTGCAGCAAAAAACGCCATTTGAAGCTTAACACTTATCATTGGATGAGGATCTTAACCTGGCATGCTTAAGTGAGACCTGTGTAGCCCCAGAAGGGGTCTACTTTTCTAGAATTATGCCCACTTGAATTTTGGATTCTGCATCCGCTAAGACCCTAGAGAAGGGTGGGTTTTGTGTTATTTGAGGTTCCAGCCATTTCCGATATCATCAACCATGGTATTGTTCTATATCAATTCTGGAGGTTGGGACCCAGTGTCACTATTTCAGGGCAGTTATTATCCTGCCTTTGGGGCTGGTTTTAGTCAGTGTTGGTTTGTGGGGAGAGGATACTCTCTCGTCTGCCCTTCATGGAGTTCTACAAGGCTTTTTTTCCTCTCTTGTTCAATTACATGAAACCTCTGAGTGAAGTCATCCATAGATTTCGGATGCTGTGATATTATCAATATACTGATTATATCTGCTGACTCCAGGCCAACTAAATGAGATTAATGAAGTTTTGCTTTGGTGCTTGGAGGCTATGTGGGCAGGATAGAGAGGAACTGATTTCAGCTCAATCCTACCAAGACCAAGTAGATGTGTGGACCACATGTATATGGGAAAAATTACACATCTAACCTTGGACAGGAATGTACTTCTCTATTCAAGAATGGTGAACATTCTGGAAATCTTCCTCAATAACCAAGTGGCAGCTCTGGTCAGGCAGGATTTTGCATGCCTCCATTTGGTATACCTGTTGTGTCCCTTCCTGGGCCAGGATGCCTTTTAGATAATCACTCATGCCTTAGTGACCCTGGAACTTGACTTTTGCAATGTGCTCTACATGGAGCTGCCTTTGAAGACCACTCAGAAACTTTAACTGGTGCAGAATGCAGTGGCACAATACGTTCATGTAACACCTCTGCTTTGCAAATGACATTAGTTACTAGTGTGCTTCTGAGTGTCATACAAAGCGTGACATTATGACCTACATGGCATAGGTCCTAATTATCTGAAGAATTGTTTATCCAGTTGGTATGAGCTGACAGGGTTGGCAGTGAGAATTAAACAGTGTCATCTGTTAGGACCAGGAAGCATGCCTTCTCTGTAATAGTAACTGCTCCTATGCTGATAGTGTTCTGAAATGCTCCAACGATCTGAATGTTCTCCAAGACCTTGGTTAGATGGGCGGGAGAATGTTTGAGAGAGTAGGAACTGGTAGCTAGAGTTGCCATCTGTTCTTGCTTTTTATTCCCTTTCTTATCCTTTGTTATTATGTTGTATTCCTTATATTTTATACTAGCTCTATACCCATGCTTTGCAATGAAACTATGTGATCAGGCTTAGTTTTTTGGGGGGAAAATAAGGAGAAAAAATTGGGCCTCTGCTTATCAACATTCATGGATATTCATCTGGCTAGCGTCCAGTCAGTGTGTGAGAGAGTTGAGGGCTGTTTGGAAATTGAAGCAGTATTTGCTTTGTGAGCAAGGAGACAGCAAGGAGCCTGGGCGTGGCTTAGCTCAACTGTTCTGTACTAAAGCTGCTTAGAGCTGTGAAACTGAAACTCCTCTCCTCTGCTTGTATTTTGCATTTGGAACAGATTTCTTTTCAGGTGGGGAGGGGGAGTAGAATTCCTTAGCATCAGAGTGTGTTAATAACAATATACAAAATACTGATGCTCTGATGGTCATTTCGAAAAATTGTTTCTTAGTGAGCACCTAGAAGCTAAGAGGAACATATGTGCAAAATTTCAAGTTTGTAGGCTTTACAGTTCTGGAGATTTTGTGATGATGCACAAGTGGTATTTTGCTTTTATATACGTAGATTTTGTGTGGTTTTATTGTATACTACACAGAGTCAGTTTGGAGTTAGATGACTGATGACTGAACAATTCAATATTCCTCAACCTGTTGCCCCTGAGGTAGACTTGATTTGTATCCTCATGTAGTATTCCTAACCAGCAAGACCCGTGTACCTGTTGGGCACCAGGTTGAGAAAAATTACAGCATTTGTTTATGTTATTTTAGGTAATGCTGTCTTACATTGAAATAGTGAAAACTCTTGTGTTTATTTAATGGAGGACTGTTGCCACTGTTGTTGAAAAACCAAGTTGCCTTAATTTAAGTCAAGCTTGCACTAAGTAAAGTGGGACAGACAAATGAGTGGGGGGGTAAATAAATTTGATTTGATTTACCTTTAAATTCATGTTAGATTAAGTACAGTATCTATCTATCTATCTATCTATCTATCTATCTATCTATCTATCTATCTATCTATCTATCTATCATCTAATAATTTTCCCCCTTGATCCACATAAAATGTAAAATACAGTGGCAACTTGGAAGGTCTGAATGCAGCCTTGGAATCTTATTTTATTAACTCTACTTCAAGGTTACAAGAAATGCTGCTTCTTTTTTTCCTAGGAGTTGAAACCTCCTATTCCACTTTTTTGCAAATCATCTTTGGCTATAGTTTCAGGATAGCACAGAGCAAAATAATACTTTATGAGTAAACTGTTTCTAGCTTCAATAACCTGCTCAATAGATATGCTTATCAAAGTCAGAGGTGGGCATTGCCTAATGCAGCTGCTAACTCATTTTCCATGAAGTAACTTTACAGGCATCCTGTATTAGAGGGCACCGCAATTCCCCCAGCAGTCGGATGGAGTTGTATGTATGCACTGCTTACATATTACTTGTACTATTTCTTGACATCTTAATGTGGTTTTTTTTCCTATTTTTTGAAAAAAATCTCATACTAAACAAACTAAACATTGTTTACTGAACAACAAACCAACCAACATGAAGGATGAACATAATGCAGTTGAAGAGCTAGAGCACAGAATTTTAAGCTTGAAACTAGCAAAATGTTGGCAAGATTTTAAAGTCTTGAGCTTCTCCTCTCCCCTGCAACAAAGAACTTAAATCTTAACTTAAATTAAATCTCTTAATGTAACCTATTCTTTTNCAACAAAGAACTTAAATCTTAACTTAAATTAAATCTCTTAATGTAACCTATTCTTTTTGTTTAATTTCATTGTGAATACAATATATTCATAATGCATAAATATTATAGCCCCTATACATGGATAGGAATTGTCTTCTGTGCATATAATAGTTTGGCAAAGTTCAATTTACCCCAGCTGTTACTGATATCTAACCCTGAAATCATAAGATCAGTTAGTGTTTTCTTATTCTGCTATATTTTTTATATTGGGAAAGGAGAGGAAGTGGGAGATTACATAATTGCTGCAGAATATCTGTTAACCCTGTACAAATGGAAAGATGAAACTATAAAATGTAATGTCTTTGTCTCAAGTCTTGTGGCTCTCCCTCTCTAATTTTGCCATGAAGTAAGTGGTCAAAACATGCTGGCCTCTTTATGTGCTTGATATATGTGCACATTAAAAAAAAAAACCACCAGGATGAGCTTTGTGGCACAGCTGCAGCTGCCATTTTGCCTTTTCTGACCACACCCTGCGTGGACACTCCTGAAACAATCAAGGCAAACTTTCTCTTACACTGCTGAATTCCATTCTTATTTGCAGACTTCCTATTATGTGGCCGGTCTCATCACTGAAGCAAAGCCAACTTTACAGAAGGCAAAACTATTATAGAAAAATGTGTGGTAGTCCTATTTTGAGGAAAAACCCAGTGGCTGTCTGTCTGTCTTCGTGCATTTGTTGCTAGCAAGAATTTAGTCAAGCTATTAACAGGAAAAGACCCTCCCCTTGGGGCCCCTCACTCATAGCACCTTGGGCAAGAAAAGGCACACTATCCCATTTGTAATAGCTGGATGTTGAAATTGTACAGGAAAGGATTATTAGTATGCAGCCTAAGTGGATTTGAGATTATGGCTGTGGAATTATTTGTCAGTTCCTTGCTCACCTAACAAAATGATAATATACTTTCATTTGTTCTGCAGGGATGATGGAAACATGGAGTTTAGCAAATGCAATGAAAGAAAGGAAATGCACTTGATCCTCTATGTCATGCATAGTAATTTTATGTGTTTAGCCCCATTTCTGATACCTTATTTGTTGAGTTACAATAGTAATAGTATGAAGGAACTTTGGGACAGTAATGTGATGGAACATGAGGAATGGTAAAATAGTGAAGTTATTTTTCTAATGTACAGTTATGTCTTGAAAGTTTTACCATTCTGATCAGGGTTCATACTGCATCAGGTATAGATCCAGCATAATGTGCCCAGATACATATGACCACGCACTTTAACCTTACTCAGCTTTGAGAATCAATATTTTCCTTCCTCCCATATGATCTTTTAAAACTTATTTTTGTTTTCTTTCTGCAGATCTAAGAGTTGAATGATTAAGCACACTCAGAGATAAAGTCTTAAGACAGTGCTGTACCCGATATTTTAAAAGAACAAAGGAAGCTTGTGTTTTCAGAGATGATAACATTTAATACTTGTTCTTAATATCGAATAAGTTTTGTAGATGACAGAGTACACCAGGAACAGAAGTTGTTTTATGACAAACACAACTTCTCAATTTCTGCTGGAACTGTGCTTCTCTTTTTGTAGAGATTTTCTTCATTAAAAGATTGATTCTTAATTCCGTTTCCCATTCTTCCAGATTTAGTTAAATTTGTATTATTTTCCTTTGTAAACTTGTATTATGTACTCGTGCCAACCATATGTTTGCCATCTCCCAAAATGATAGTTATAATATTTCTGTTGCACTAAACGCACAGTTTGCATTTCATAAGAATACAATAACAAGGAAAGGACTGGAACTAAAACTGTTATTATGGGCATGTCTAAAGTACAGCCAGAATTGAAAAACTGTGAATGGATAGAATTCTCTCATTCTAAAAGGACCTCATAGAATTAAAACAAAGGTACTGAACTGGATATTCAAATGTACCAGTAGCTTATACTGTTAATCTAAAAATGGAAAAAATTACATGTTTGATAAATCATAGCTTATGGTAGAATAAAATATGGGGTTACGAAATTATTTTTATGTGTTGTAGAGTAATAAGCCTGTAAAACATAATATCATTGTTTGAATCCATTTTCTGAGTTTGACTAGAAGTAGATTCAGGACCATCGAAGTATTTATATAATCCTTTTGGTAAATACATCTCTTAAGCACTGAAGTAGGATTACAGTATATTATTTAGAATATCTCTCATCCACCCTATGAGGAAGGCTATTTAACTGTTTCCTTTAAAGGGTGAGAGAAAAGATGAAAATGTTCTAAGCATGGATGCCCAATCTAAAGCTATTTAAATGATCCTTTAAGTAATGAAATAACAAATATTGACTTACTTTTCTCAAATGATTTCTGTTAAGCTTTTGTGCCCATCTTATACTAAGTCCATGATATGTGGGGGCCCATCTGTTTGTGGATTTAACCTAAGACGTGAACAGGATCTTTGCTCACAGCTGTTATTTTAAAAAATTCTGGTTTTCTTGCTACTATATTATAGCCACAAAGTGCAGGACCAGACAGGCCATAATGCTAACCGTCTGTTGCCAAGACAGCCTTAGATCTCCTCCTCTCCTCCTTCCCTCCTCCTCCTCCTTCCTCCCTCCTCCTCTCCTCCTCCCTCCCCCTGCCCTCCTCCTCCTCCTCCTCCTCCGCTCCTCTGTTTTGTTTCCTTCACCCACCAAGTTTTCTGTCCCTTGTTATTTACAGGAGCTTCTGTATACTTTTGATTTTACAATTTAGTATGGTGGGAGACCGGACATGATTTCTATTGGCTTTCTGATTACCTTGACCGAAGAAAACCCTTCCAAAGTTCTCATTTTAGGCAAATTTTTGCCAAATTAGTACGATGCACTCCCAATGAAACCATGCCAGAAAACCTTATCATGTCTCATTATAATGTTTTACTGCTTCAGATTTAGGAGTGTAGAATAATTGTTTAGCTCTGTGCAAAATTATGATAACACCTTTGTGAGACATCAACATGTCACTACAAAAGATGTTCTTGGGTTGAAATCATGGCAGAATTTTGAAAGGGTTAGATTTGAGATTTCACGTGTCATATTTTTCCAGCTCCTTTCAGCTGTTCCTAGATCAGTCTTTTCCATAATGATTTCCTGATGCCTAAAAAGCCTTGATGTTTTGAACTGCTGGAACTACAGATCCGGTCCCTCTAGAACAAAAGTCTGTTCNCAGCTCCTTTCAGCTGTTCCTAGATCAGTCTTCTCCATAATGATTTCCTGATGCCTAAAAAGCCTTGATGTTTTGAACTGCTGGAACTACAGATACGGTCCCTCTAGAACAAAAGTCTGTTCTAGATGATCATGGCTCTTTCTTGGTTACTTACACATTATTATGGTTGGTTTTTTTTAAAAAAAATACTAATCTATCCACAATCCAGGCGCCTCTCTCTTTGGTCCGAGTATTCAACAGGCTAACTTTCCATCTGGCCACTGTAGTCATTAGGCTACACTATCTGGGTTAGGGTAAAGGAGATCGGTACATTTCCCTCCCTGTCTTAGTGGATTAAGTTGCATCAGATTCAGCTTCTCCTTCCCCTGGAAATCCGTGGGCTTATTTAGATTTGAGTCAGCTCGCTTCTTTTGTATTTCTGGTCTTCTGTTTCAAAGCTTGATTGGCATTTTCTGTTTTTTATTTGTGGTGTTTTTTCTCAGACTATCCCTCTGGTAAAGTATGATAACCTCTACTCTGGAGCACTGCTGGTTTATTAGACCCATCAATCATGGGTCAATTTGAGTTTGTAGTATGTTTTGTCATTTTTATTTATTTATTAGCATAAATGTTATACTGGCACATAGCTGTAAGAAGCCTGCATGCCAATGCCTTCCTGGTGGCTGGAATGGGGTCTCTGCTCCTTTTTACATGGCAAGATTATTTTCAAGCAATCTTCATATATCTCACTAACTGATATGGTACAATAACATTCCTGCTATTGGACTGCCAGCTGCTATAAGTGGTATGTGATTTTATGGGAAGTCAACATATCTGCTTAAGGTATCAGAGGCTTGTTTTGTTGTTATGCTACCTTTCTAGTTAAAAAGATATCCTGAACTTTTATTCTCCAAATTGGCAGGATAAAAGGCCAGGCAGAGGAAACAGTAGAGTTGAAAACATTTTATCTGCTGTGTACACAATTTCATGATGCGATTAGTGAGGATTCAAGCATCTATTATGAATTCTATAAACATATTGTGGCAAACATTTTTCTTCCTTAATTGCCTCCCAGTCTACTACTATTATTAGCAATAATCCTCATAGTACTCCTCCTCAGTTCCCTTATTGTGGAAATGCTTTGCAGCTCTTGATTTCATTCCATATTATTAAAGAGAAGACAAATTAATGTGCCTGATAAACAAAGGAGCAGAGGAAACCTTTCTTGGTTAAGTCAGTAACCATGCTAGGAGAATTGATGGGAAGTCCAAACATCTGAGGAGTGCTAAGATGCTGATCCTTGAATTATGAATATTATCATCATGAAATATGACAACTTATTTCTGCACAATGCAATACATACATTAAATTGGAGCTAATGTCTTCTGGCTGACAGCTTTCTCTGGTTGTGATCTGTTGTTTGGCACAATAAATTAAAAGTGCAGGAGGCCTGCAACCTGGTTGTTTGTTAGCTTGCCCAAAGTGTTTGTTAGCTTGCCCAAAGCAAAACCATTTTTCTGCAAGGCAGAATAAAGCCTATTGCATCACAACAGGATTAAATTTCTTCCCACTCTTCCAGCCTACTCTGGAGCCTTTAAAACTCAAGTTGTGTTAACAGAGCAGCCAAGAATGCTGTTGACACCAACCAGAATGCAACACTGGCAACCTAATCCTTGTCCTCCCTATTAATGGACACAGGATCATTTGGGAAGTGGAGCTATGGAGGCAACCAAAATACACTGCATCTATGTGTTCCCCTATACAAGCGTAGCTGTCGATAAGTCTTCAGAAATGGTATATACTTTACAAGAGAGATGAACTGAAGGATCAGAAGTTGGGATCAAAGGGTATAAAAAATGTTCCAAAGGTACTTTTTCAAGAGGTGACTGGACTTTTTTTTTTTNAGATGAACTGAAGGATCAGAAGTTGGGATCAAAGGCTATAAAAAATGTTCCAAAGGTACTTTTTCAAGAGGTGACTGGACTTTTTTTTTTTCTTTGAAGATATTTCACTTCTCATCCAAGAAACTTCTTCATGCATGACTCCACAGGGATATGTTCTACTGAAAAGGCTAATTTAGTACAGCTCTGAGCTGAAGAAGCTTCTTGGATGAAAAGCTAAACATCTTCAAAGGAAAAAAAAAAAGTCCAGTTGTCTCTTGAAAAAGTACCTTTGGGACAACTATGACCTGGCTCACTGAGAATCTCCATAGACACACAGTATAGTTGATCAGCTGAATGCATAGCAGTCAGAATCTACTATAGATTTCGAAAAGGGTCACATTTTCTTGGGAGTTCCCTCTCTTCGCCAAATCCTGTGGCCCCTCATTATGCAGCTGCATAATGGGCATCTCTTTAAGAAGATCACTTTTGCAGGATTGCTCCTGCTTTGCAGAAAAGGGAAAAAGATTCACGATAATGACAATTTTTAGTTCTCAAGGAGAGGAGAGGAGAGGAGAGAAAAGGAAAGGAAAGGAAAGGAAAGGAAAGGAAAGGAAAGGAAAGGAAAGGAAAGGAAAGGAAAGGAAAAGGCATGCCATTAAAATGTTTAGGATCTGTAGATGTACTTTAAAATTTCTCGGATGAGTTTTCTGGAAGTTAGATTACTGTGGGTAGATGCAATTTATTCAAACAAAAAGCTAAGCAATAAATAACTTTTAGAAGAACTTACAGTGATTTAAGACATTCTCCCAACCTAGGTTCTCTCCATACGCATTGTCTAAAGGTCCCAGAATCCAAAGGCATCAGGGGAGTGGGGGTTGATGATATAAATATATATATATATATATAAATAGAAAGATAGATAGATAGAGATAGAGATAGAGATATTTTAAGTTTTCGCGGGCGGCGGGTACTTACATGTGTGCTGTTCAGTTTCCTTCGGGGTATTATCCCACTTCATTGTAGTGTACGTTTTAAAGTTTGTCAGCAACGTTCAGCCAGAATCTCATTCACGATCATCAGGCTTCTGTATTGAGTTTGTATGCAGGGTCAGGCTCTCACAGCCGTTGGTTTTTAGAATTTGAGCGGCTCAGCCTAATTCCTGTCCACAGTGATGTTTTTTTCTATATCCTAGATTGATGGTTGAGAAGTCTATGGGTCTGTGCTTATTAGGACTATGGAGTTTGGTTTTGACTTGGTGTTTCGGGTTTTCTTCTGTCTTGTTTTGTGGCCTTTGTATTGGCTGCAACACTGCTGTATTCCTGTATTCGGGCTTTCAGTGCAGGCTTGGCTGTCGCGTGATAAGGACGGCTGACGTATATCTATTAGGAAAGCTAGGTTTCATCTGGGTGCCCTGGGTGGGGGGTTGTTTGAAGCTGGAGGCATCAGAGGGGCATGTGTGCCCTTGCTCGTGTAGCAGGGGGCGCAGGTGTTATGCGCTAGCTTGTGGTGTGGAGAATGCTTCTGTTTGAGAGTGCAGGCTTCCAAATGCATTGGAACAGATCTGGTGAATCATCTCTTCTTATTCATCGCTTTCAGGGTCTTTTTCAATCTCTATGGCTTTCTGATGGATCTCTGTGGCTGGGGTTTTCTATAGTCCGGCTACGGGTTTTGGTTGCCATTGAAGTGATGTTGTGACCTGGGTTTTAAGTTGCTGTCGCGACTGTGAGGAGGTGTGGTCCAGCTTTTTTTACTTGGCATTTTTGGTGTTCATCCAGGCTGGGAGTACTTAATCTATTTTCTAATTGTATGGGGGTTTCTAGGTCCCAAAATGTCTTCTATTTTGTGGGCCGGCCATATATGCACAGGGAACTATCGTTATATGCCCTTGGTTTTTCCAGGTACCATTTTTTCTTTGGGGTTTTTTAAGGATGGGCTGCTTATTTTTCTTTGTTCGTTTTGAAGGCAGTCTTCGACTGTTGATGCCTGTTGTAAGATATCTGTGACTGATTTTGTCATGTATGTACCTGCTATGCTAGCGGCAGGACAGCTCGTTCCATAGGGTCAGTTGACTCTTTCTAGGTTCTCTTTATGTCTTGTGTGTTTTGTGGATCCAACGCTAGTGATTTTGTTTTTGCTGGAAGCGTTTGGCCCTGTCCAGTACTTTAGTTCAGCGGCTGGCATCGTAAAGCATAATAAAGCATATAAAGGATCTGAAATCATATATATATATCATACCTTATATATATATATATCCGATCATAATATAATCTATTATATATATATATATTATATATATATATATATATATATATATTATATATATTCGTAGGCCTCGAATTTGAATACCAAAAGCTGTGAGACACACATCCATACAGAAGCCTGATGATGGCAGATGAGATTCTGCCTGAAACGTTGTGCTACAACTTTAACAGCACTACAATGACGTGGATAATACCCGAAGGAAGATAAACAGCACACACATGTGAGTACCCACGAAAGCTTAAAAAAAAAAAAACAAACACACACACACACACACCACACACACACACACACACACTATATATATATTTCGGGTATTATCCCACGTCATTGTAGTTGTGCATTTAAAGTGTTTAGCAACGTTTCAGCAGAATCTCATCTGCTCCATCAGGCTTCTGTAATTGAATTCGTATGTGGGTCAGGTTGTCACAGCCCGTTAGTTTTAAATTTTGAGGCTAGCTACTGTTTGTCCCAGGATGGTTTTTTCTACATCCTGATTGGTGGGAGTCTTGGTCTGCATTTATTTTGTCTTGGAGTTTGTTTATTGGTATTTCTGGTTTCTTTTGTCTGTTTTTGGCTTTGATTGGCTGGCAACACTGTGTCCCTGTGTTGGAGGCTTCAGTTGCAGCTTGGCTTCACGTAAAAGAACGGCTATTATCAATTAGGAAACTAGGTTTCATCTGGGTGCTGGTGGGGTGTATTTGAGCTGGCAGGGATCAGAGGATCTGTTTGTGCCCAGGTGTTTGCCTGGCTTGTGGTGTGGCAGATCTTTCTATTTGAGAGTTCAGGCCTTCCAAATGATTGACAGTCTGGTGGAATCATCTCTCTATTCATGCTTTCAGGTCTTTTTTCCATGTCTCATGGCTTCTCTGATTTGATTCTGTGGGCTGGGGTTCTTCTATAGTGGCTAGGGATTTGGTGCCATTGAAGTTGATGCTATACTGTGTTTTCATGTGTTTGGACAAGTGAGGAAGTGCTGTTCCAGCTTTTTTACTGCACTTACCATCCTGGGCAACAGTAGGCTAGCCTCAAATTTAAAAACTAATGGCTGTGATAGCCTGACCAATACAAACTTCAATACAGAAGCCTGATGATGGCAGATGAGATTCGCTCTGAAACGTTGCTACAACTTTAAAGCCACAACTACAATGACTGGAATATACCCGAAGGAAGCTGACACAGCACACATGTAAGTACCCACAAAAACTTAAAAAAACAATATATATATTGTCATATAATTATAATTATATATATATTTTTAAAAATTGTATGCTATTTTAAAAGCAATATTTTCTGAGTGGCTGTTGATTCCATTGGAAAGCACCATTTTGGAAAAAAAAACATTTTAGAGGAAGTAGATTCAGGATAAACATCTGTATGAACTGTCAGCCAGTGGAATAGATTGATGTTGAGAGTTCTCTTCTGCAGGAAGAGCTGGATTGTCATCTCTTAGAGAGGGATCCTGCAATAAGCAGGGACTTAGATTAGAAGACTTCCAACTCTATTATTCTATAATTCTATGAATAAGAAAATGCAAATATCTGCTCAACAAACTGATGTTGCTAAATAACTTGCATGGCTCCGCAGGGAAATGTTCTACTGAAAAGGCTTATTTCGTACAGATTTAGGTATGTACACCTGTTGTGAACTTGTATCTTCAGTAGCTGACTTAAAGTTTTTCCCCAAGAATATATATGTATTTAGTAATATCAAAATCAATTTTAACAAATAAAAATTTGCTCAGGTGCTTTAAAAGGTTTAGACATGAGTTAGTATTTTACTTATTTATTATTTATTTAATAATATTTTATTTATTAATATTAAAAAACTTGATCATAAAATCCAGAACAGTTTATTTTGCACACATACAATCACAGATATAGGCACACACCTGTATGCATCCATAACTAAAAATATAATATGCATTTGTTAAAAACATAACAGCAGAAATATTATCTTAAAAGTTGCTGTGTAATATATTAACACACTACTGTCATAAAGGGCTTGGGAGAATAAAACCAACTTTGCTTGGTGCTAAAAAAAAAGTAGATGACGACTTCTGGCACATCTCACTGCTTTGGGGGCTATACCTGAGAAGGCACCTATAATAATATTGATGAATTTAAACAATACACATAGGGTTTAAATAAGGAACAGAAAGCTTTGTGGATTGATTGGGAGTTTCTTTGTTGATCACGACTGTGGCTTTCAGAGGGTTTTTTGTTTTTGTTTGCAGAAAGGGAGTTAGGGGGAGTTTAGACAGGATGCTGACAGTAATCCTCTCCCTTGATCCTGCTGTTTTGCTTGGCTCTGCTTCTGGGTCAATTTGACATCCCCCCAAAATGAGAAACACAACATGTTTCTGCTGCATTTCCCTCTATTCTTCTCTTCCTGTTTGCTTAGAAGGTCAGGTGAATGGGAAGGTAGGCCTACCATACCTGGCCTGGAATAATCCATGTGACTTCTAAATGCCATCAAAGAGACAGAGAAAACCCCAATATCTCTCCATCTCTGGAGGTTTGTACCCCAAATATGGCAGCCCTAGTTGAGGGGGAGGAGCAATAAACCAAATTATAGGTCCCCTATGAGGGAATGAATGTTATCTGATGCCTAAGAAGACCAGTGGTGGGATTCAAATTTTTTTACTAGCAGTTCTGTGGGCGGGACTTGGTGGGCATGGCAGGGGAAGGATACTGTAAAATCTCGAGTCAGAGGTGGTATTTGCTGGTTCTCTGAACTACTCAAAATTTCTGCTACTGGTTCTCCAGAACTGGTCAGAACCTGCTGAATTCCAACTCTGAAGAAAACTAATCCTAANCTGCTGAATTCCAACTCTGAAGAAAACTAATCCTAACCCTTAAATTGCCCCAGCTCAATTGATGAAAGAGTACGTAGAAGACTCTTGTAATAATTCAACCTGACCTCCTTCACAAACATTTGGCTCACCATGTTCTTGTCACAAGCAGCTTTGTCTTTGTATTATAGGGGTAGTCAAAGGTGACTCACAAAATTACTATGCAGCCGTGCCTGGATTTAGAGATGCCAGCTTATCATGTGGAGACCATGTTTATGTTTTTAAATTCTTCAGTGTGATGGATGATGGAAGGAATAGTACACCACAATTTATTTCATGTCTTAGTCCCTTAGCCAAGGGCTTTCATGAACAGGACTCCAGGTATTCTTTGATCCATTTTCAGGGTGGGGGTGGGGGTGAAGAGAAATCCCACTGTGAAATGTTTCTACTGAAAAAATAAATTCCAACCATTTGTGTGTGCTGAATATCAACAAAAAGAACAAAGGATTTTCCCCTCCACGCTACCCTTTTCCATGTCTTCCGCACCCAGGATTGAAAACATAGTGGTGGTTTCAGAATCAAATTCCTTGTGGTTCAGTTTTACAGTCTGATCGCCAGTGGCAGTCCACAAATATAGCGAAATGTAGAGAACTATTACTAAGACCAAGGATCCTGAATACACTGTTCTAGGAAAAAAAAATATATCTAAGGAATCTTTAAGGGGTTGCAAAGAAAATCATATTTTGTGCAAAACGCTAAAATCACAATTCTCTTCTTAGTTGCCAGAACTGAATGAGAAAGAAAGATAGAAAAAAGAACTAGGAAAGGAAAAAATAAAAAGAAGGTAAGATAAATATTAAAAAATATGAAGAAATTACGTCTGATCTTCATCACAACTACTGTAAACAAACTTAATAGCTCTTCACTCTCCAGAAGATTACAAAACATACATCATCATTTTTTTAGTCCTGATGTCAACAAAAAGTCCACAAAGGGCTTCAAGAATGTTAGAGAAACATATTTTAAACTTGATCAAACAATCCAACTTTATATTCGTTCCTGTTACGTCCAACAATCTTGATCCTTAATTCATTCAGATGTTGTGAGATTTTTCTGTCTTGTTTCAATTATTCTTTCCTTTTCTTTGAAGCTTTAGTAAATATTTTTTGTAAAGCTAATAAAAATTCATTATATGGGTAATTATCTTGATTTATCAATTATATTTCCAAGGAAACTATATGAACCTGTTCATAGGGGCAGCAGGAACCCAACTGTACTGCACATTATATAAGCTTGAAATATAGTATATTTGAATATATATATTTGTTTTTTTTAAGCTTTCGCGGGTACTTACATGTGTGCTGTTTAGCTTCCTTTCAGGTTATTATCCCGCACGCCATTGTAATGCTGTTAAGTTGTAGCAACGTTTCAGCAGAATCCATCTGCCATCATCAGGCTTCTGTTTTGAGTTCGTATGTGGGCCATTAGGCTATCCAGCTGTTAGTTTTAAATTTGAGGCTAGCCTACTGTTGTCCCAGGATGGTTTCTACATCCCGATTGGTTGGGAGTCTTGTCGTGTGGTTATTGGACTTGGAAATTTGTTTGATTGGTGTTTTTCTGGGTTTCTTCTGGTCTGTTTTTGTTGCTTTGATTGGCGTTGGCACACATTGTGTTCCTGTATTGGAAGGCTTTCAGTGAGCTTGGCTCCTCCGTAAAAGGGCAAGCTGTTATCTATTAGGAGCTAGGTTCGTCCTGGGTGCTGGGTTGGAGTGTTGTGTTGAGCTGGAGGTATTGGGGGATTGCGTGTTCTGCCAGGTGTTGCCTGGCCTGTGTGTGGAGATCTTTCTATTTGAGAGTGCAGGCTTCCAAAATGATGAACAGTCTGGTGAATCATCTCGTCTATTCATTGCTTTCAGGTCTTTTTTAATCTCTATGGCTTCTCTGAGATTCTGTGGCTGGGATTTTTCTATAGTGCTAGGGTTTTGTGCCCAATTGAAGTTGATGTTATGACCTGTGGCTTTCACAATGTGTTTGGACTAAGAGAGGAGGTGGTGTTCCAGCTTTTTACTGGCATTTTTTTTGTGTTCAATTCCAGACGGGTACTTCTTCTATTTGGTCTGTCCAATTTATGTGGTTTTTACTGGGCATGATGCAACAGGGAACTTCGTACATGCCTTAGGTTTTCCAGGTCAATTTTATCTTTGGGGGTTTCTAAAGGATGGCTGCTACTTTTTTTGTCTGTTTTGAAGGCAGTCTTTGATGTGATGCCTTGTAGTAATCTTCCTGATTTTGTCCTGTAGTGACCTCTTATGTAGAGGCAGGACAGTTGTTCCATAGGTCTGTTGATCTCTAAGGTCTCTATTATGTCCTTAGTGTGTTTTTGTGGATCAAGAAACTGGTATGATTTCGTTTTTGTGGAAGCCCGTTGGCTGTCAGTACTTTAGTCAGGGTTTGGCATAGTTCAGTCTTTAATATGTGTCGTTGGTCTGCAGGCATTTTGGTTTCTGGTGATTAGTGTTTTGGCCACGGAATTTATCTGTGCTGGGTTGGTGGTGGGATTGGGCGTTGAAGTAGCGTTGTGTGTTGTTTCTTCTTTTTGTATACACGGTGTGTCCTAGTGTGCCATCTGTTCTTTGTGATTAGTACATTCTAGGAATGAGTAGTTGTTTCTTTATTTCCATTCCACATGGAGGAAACTTGAATTTTGGGTGTTGCTGTTTAGGTGGTCTTAGGAAATTGTTTAGGTTTTCTTTTCCAATGGGGCCAAAATCACAATGTGGCACAATGTAATCTTAGCCATTAGTTTGGGTTTGTGGGTGGCATTAGCAGGGGCCTGGATTCGAATTCTTCACATGAACAGGTTTGCAATGACGGGTGACAGCGGGTGATCCATAGGGGGCTCTTCAATTTGCTTGTATCATTTGTCCTTTGTAATATGAATAATGTGCTCGGTTAAGCAGTGTTCTGTTAGTTCCATGAGTTGTTTAGCTGGTTGGTATTTATTTTTGATATTTCAAGAGTTTTCTTTGTCGGGACTTGAGTTGAATAGTGAAACCCACTTGCGAAACTTCAAGAGATCTTCTTGTTTCCACGTGTAGATCTTTGATCCATTTCTAAGAAGTAGTATGATTTTGTACATATGAAGTCTGCGGTTTCAGTCATGGGGCTGTAGTTTGTTTTGCTAAGTGTTTAGCTAGGTTTCTAGTGGAGCTCCTTTGGAGCTGACATTGGTCTGAGAGGTATGCCTTCTTTGTGTATTTTTGGGAGGCCGTATAGTTTGGGGGCATCTGGAGATTTTTCTCTGGGAATGAATCGTCGTTGGAATTTCTTTGCTTATGTGGCTGGTTATTAATTTTCTTCTTGGTTAATTTTTCCAGATATTTGTTGTTGGTCTTTGTTTAGTAGGTTTGTAATGTGGAGTCTTGGAGTAGGTCTGTGCAATTTTGTTCGTAGTCTTTTCTATCCATGGTGTCGTAGTCTTTCCTATCCATATTCTATTCTAGAAATTATAATCCAGGAATATCTCACAATAAAACTCACAAAGCCCATCACACATGCCGTTATTCCAACATCAACTTCATCAAACCAATCAAGAGACAGCAGTGCAAGCCAACCAGCCCAGCACACCAGCCCCCACCACCAGTATTTATAGAGAGACGGCAGCTCCGATCACACACTGCTTGCACTGGCATGAAGTCAAAAGCACCAGTCTGAGGATGGCGAGTGGGACCTTGCCGAAACATCACCAAGATACTCTTAATCTTCCATGGGAAAAGGCCCAAACACACCTAGATCTACATACCTGTACCTTTGAAAATCTATGAAAACAAATACAAACATGCACACACACATACATATACATATATAACACATATATATATACTGTATGTATATGTGTATGTATGTGTATAGAGATAGAGATAGATAGATAGATATAACTATTTTGCTTTTCCTTTTTTTAATGCATACTCAAAAAATGTTTAGCTTGAAATTGGTGCCAACTCTTTTCGTATACTATAGCAACACATTTGTGTGTATACTGTTAGCAGTAACACTTATAAATGCCTAGGATTCAATTTATACAAGTTAGAGAGACCAACCAATATATGCACTTCGTTATAACCTTTTCACTGGCTATTCTTTTCTGTTCCATAATCTATAATTGCCCACATCTATGAATTTATTTTTATCAAATTCATGAGTGTCCTAATGTGACTAAGAAATTTCACATTGTGAAAATACAACTGAACAAATGGTTCATGAATCAGTGAGATAGTATGGAAGCCAAAGGAAATATCATGATTAATCTTCAGATTTACTGCTTAACAATTGCCATGGCTTCTTCCAATGTAACTTCTGAACGTCCCTGTGCTCGTATATCTACCATTCTCCAAAATTCCCCTGGGGAAAGGGAATGGTTATTAAATAAGCACATCTGGAATGCAGAAACACCCTGAATAGAACAAAGTTCAGAAACAGATGTTTTAAGTAAATATGCATATAGATCAGACAAACCAGCCGAAATCCAGACTAAGGCACATTTTAATCCATCTTTCAGCAGCCTGGTGCCCTCCAGGTGTGTTTGTAGTACAGTTCTTAGAATTCATTAATCAAGCTGCTGGGAATTCTGAAAGCTATAATCCTAGCACACCTGGAGAACACTGCTTTGGGATTAACTTAATTTCTCTCATTCATTCATTCCAGTGTTGGGATTCAATTGTTTCTACTACTGGTTCTGTGGGCATGGCTTGGTGGGTGTGGCAGGGGAAAGATTCTGTAAAATCTCCAGTCAGAGGTGGTATTGTCCGGTTCTTCAAACTACTCAAAATTTCTGCTACCAGTTCTCCAGAACTGCTCAGAACCTGCTGAATATCACCTCTGATTTATTCATTCATTCTTTACAGTCACCCCTCTCAACCACCTTGTTAGTCTAAAACTATAAAAACAAAAGAAACATCCAAAATAAATATATACAGCAGCTGAGATAATTAGCCAATTAATAGTAAAGTCCCAAAGTGGGGCTCTTAGCACATTCAGAGCCCCAGGCCCAGTTCACAGCCAAAATTTAAAACTCTAATGAAATGCCAGCAAGATTGGGGTCATTGTTATGTAATGGTAACTCATTTATGGAACTGACTTCAATGAAGCTAAGGTATATTTAATATAATCTGGATCTCAATGGTTGTATGTATTAATCTTCTTTAGTGGCCCCGCTAAACAAATTACCCTACTAAATGAAGTATCCTACTTTCCTATTCATAGAATACTGAAGGAGAAGAAAGCAAACATGTTCTAGTAAAACAATGTAAATCAGTTAAGGCAATGGAAAAAACAACCTAAACAATATTTAGTTTATACAGTATCATTTTGGAGCACTTTGCAAACCAGTTGGGGTATTTGAATATTCTAAGCAATTCCTCTTATTTAATTTACATGCAATCAGAGATATTTCCTGCTTTTGTTTGCCAGTTCTAAGGGTTGTTTCCTACATCAGTCTGATGGGGAAAAAAAATCCTTGGCCTCTTCTTCGACAGCACTGAGTTCCCCATTAAAGTAGTGACTGGGAAAATTTAAACTGGTTGAGCTGTGTCCCAAAGGTTCTTTTTCAGAAGACAACTGTAAACAACATCCAAGGTGTTGGATGAGAAGCAAAATGTCTTCAAAGAAAAAAGTCCAGTTGCCTCCTGAAAAAGCATCTTTGGGACAGCCAAGACCGTGAATCTCTACAGACTTTTGGTTGAGCTGTAGCAAAAAAGAAAGGGGAAATCCATAAACATTACATTATTTATAATGAAATTCTTGCTATTGCACATGTCTCCAACTCTTATTTGTGTGACTTGCTACTTAAGTAAATAAGTAGCACAAATCAAACCAGAGAGTTTTCCAGAGTTTTCTTATTGTGAAAGTGAGGAGGGAGGACTTAAGGCCCGGTCCCACTGGCCAACAGATGCAAAACTTATGCAGAAAGGACACAGCGGACGAGCAAAATTTCGGGGATGGCTCCATCGGTTGTCATCCGCCCCAAAAAGTGGCAAAAATTTGCATAACCAGAACGGAAAAGAACAGAAAAGAACGGATGTGGGTAGTATGTAGCGGGGATATTAAGCGGATGTTCATAGGAAGCCTAGCGGATGAAAGCAGATGGAACTGGATGACACCTCCAAAGGGGTTCCGGGGGAGAATTTCAAAGCAGACGCATAGCGGAAGGAGCAGATGCATAGTGGATGAAGCGGATGCATCACGGACGCCTATAGGAAACAAAGGGGATGCCGCGCGGATGTATATC
>BHFT01004871.1:0-29303 GCA_004320025.1 Laticauda laticaudata
CCCCGAAATTTTGCTCATCCGCTGTGTCCTTTATGCATATGTTTTGCGTCCATCGGCCAGTGGGACCGGGCCTTAAGAGGGAGAAGAGACAGAATGCTCAAGAGCTGTATAGACAAGAATCCTTTAGGAACACAGCACTTTATTAGGTCATTAATATCTTGTTATAAATTCAATCAATAACTCTGTTAACATGACACAAACAAAGATATGCATACACACCAGGAGGAGAGTCTTCTTACACCATTGTTGAGAACTTGTTTGGCATGTTTTATATTTTTCTTATGAGCAAAAGGTAACAGGGAAACTACACTGATCTTATTTGTATGCATCCTGTATGGTCAGGTTTGCACTTCCTGCATATATGTTATCATCTTATCATGCATTCTGTTGAACATTTCTGTTATTCCATCATTAAACAGAAGTCTGGAATTAAACATACAAATGATGCAGAACTGTATTCAGACATACATGTTTAAAGAAAAGGGGATGCCTCTGAATAAGAAATGTTGATTCTTGCGCAGTCAAGGTGACCCCATTTACAGATAAGAATTAAGTTTAAAGAAAGGAAGAACTTTTTGCCCCTATTGGAAGGAAAAATTAAAAAGCTGGAGCTTTAAAAAAAAGGAAGAGTTTTATATCATTTTACCTACCTGAATACATAACTATGAAAGCGTAACAATTCTGGAATTCAAATATCAGATGAATATTTTAAGATAATAAAAATTAAAATCAACTTGTGATTGTTCCTTCATCAGTGCAACTCAGATAAATTGAACAATGTCATGGTGGAATTCAAAGAACTGATTAAAGTAGAGAAGTAGGACAACTATATTTTTTTTCTTGAATCCAAATGGCTAAAATCCTCTTCACTAATGTCAGAAGAGCAAATCGATGTGACTGGGATGCCCTTTATTCAGCATTTCGTTTTAGACTGATACTCTTCTCTTTTGTGAAATGAAGTCAGTCAACAGTCTTCTAATGCGCTGACTGGAATTGTTTTTATTCTACCCAAAAATGTGTAAAGAACTCCATGTCTGAGTGTTGTAGAAATACTCACCTCATCTGAATCAGGTATCTACTTTGTGACAGTTCAATTTAATATAAAATTAAATTGCAATCCTTTGTGAATTTACCTTGGAATAAACAACACCCAGTATAAATGGGCTAACCTCTAAGTAATCATTTATAGGATTGTACTACAGAAACTTTTTTAGTGAGTGATCTTAAATTGGATTCTGACGCTTTGCTTTCTTAATGGGGCTTCCAACTGTCTAGCTGACTTTCATTGCTTTTATGAATGCCTGTCATCATTTTCAGTAGATGCTGTTTGGAGTGGATCAGCACGGAAATATCAGTAATAACATAATTTCTACACTAAACCATTCCATGATTTGGGATGGGATTCAATTTTTTTAGCAACCAGTTCTATGGGTGTGGTTTAGTTGGTGGGCATGGCTTGGTGGTCATGTGACTGGCTGGGCGTGGCCAACTCAACATCATTCACATCGAGGCATGCATCTCCTCGCCTGGCCTTTCATGACTGTGGGGATGCTGCAACAGTAGTAAGTGTGAAAAAAGGTCATAAGTCATAAGTTATTTCAGTGCCATTTTAACTTTGAATGGTCACTCCACACAAGCAAAGTACCAGCAAAGGAGGGGGGAAAAACTCCAGAGACGTTCCTGAGACAGGAAGTCTAGTCCTGCCAAGAATGTAATAAGGGTTAATGGAAAGACAGTTTCTGTAAGCAACACCAGAATGTTTCCTTCCTTACAGGATTAGGCCAGTAATTTCTCCGGTTCTCCAAACTGCTTAGAATGTTAACAACCGGTTCTAGTGAATAGGTGCGAACTGGTAGAATCCCACCTGATTATGATTCTACAGAGTGATTCACACACACACACACACACACACACACACACACACATCAAGACAAAAACCTTTAGGTCAAGATGGCATGAATTAATGGCAGGTTGTAAGCTGTAAGCTGTGGGCACATTACGATCCAGTATCTGATTTTTTTTAATATAAATGATGATGCGTTTCAATGGTTAGATGGCTGGGACATTGATATTTGAAGATAGATCTTTTAAACATTTATATTTTATTGGGTTTTACTAATCTAGTTGAAATGTTAATTTATATTGCTAGAAGAGAGGGAGGGAGGGAGGGAGGGAGGGAGGAAGGAAGGAAGGAAAGAAGGAAGGAAGGAAGGAAGGAAGGAAGGAAGGAAGGAAGGAAGGAAGGAAGGAAGGAAGGAAGGAAGATGAGGAATGGAAAATCTTCCGTCCATAAGAAAGAAAATCCATAACACAGGTTACACCTGCAACTTAAAGCAATCTTTTCGTTAGACTGAGTTTCAGTAGGCTGTTTCAATAGGATTTCATTACTTTGTACAATAATAATGTAAATATAATTTATGTTATTCTAAATTTTTTATTAGTTAAAATAAATTGAAAATAATGGATTTTAATTGTTCTTGTTATTATTATTATCTCTCCTTTATTCATTAAACATGAAACTCGGTCAACTGAACATTTAAAAATGTATCACAAATATTATTATTATTAATTATTATTATTCTTTGCTGTGCAATTATTTATTATGAAATTGGAATGTAAAACTGGATGCCTGGTGTTAAAGCTAGGGAGAATACAACAGTTGCAAGAATCAGAATCAGATAAATATTCTGATTGTGATTTGGTGTTGCAGATAGCACTGTGAGTGGGTCTATATCAGGGCCACTGTTACCTCTCAGTCTGTTACAGTTCTTTTCTCTTTTTCTTTCCACAAATTCCTTTTATGATTGTTTTTGTTCTCTACATATTGTGTTTGTACAAATGTTGGGATTCCCATTTGGGGTGCGATAATGACTACATGTCTGAATATTACCCATCGAAGGGAGATGGTGGTGACCCTCTAACAGACAAATATTGGTAATGGTTCTAAAAGCATTTAAATCAACAAAGTGTCACAAGAGTCAAATATAATAACTTAGAGCTTCAGATACTATAGAAAACATATTATATGGTTTCCTTTTAATTCCCCAATGTTTTTAAGTGTTCCCACTGAGTATGATGACTGCATATTCCTGTGTATTTTTTCTTCTCTTCCTTGTTATTATAGTCTCAACAGGAAACTGAAGGAGTTTTTTTTTACACTTTTAAAATATAGAAGCCACCACTAAAACATGAACTTTTTCTTAAATCCTTTTTTTTTTTTTTTTTTACCTACAANTGCTACCTACAAAAAAATAAAGCACAATTGCTGAGTTACTATGTCATTTGCTTTTTTTGGCCTGAGTGGCCAAACAACAGAACTGATCCAGAAACATCACTGTTGCTCTACTTTCTTTTCTTTTTTTTGTCCACCTTCTGGAACACATGCGCTACTGGCAATTTCCAGACTTTTTAAAAATGTACAGGAAATGCTGTCTGTCACAAAGATTTTTGGAGTATTATACAGGTGAAACTCGAAAAATTAGAATATTGTGCAGAAGTTCATTTATTTCAGTAATGCAACTTAAAAGGTAAAACTAATATATGAGATAGACTCATTACATGCAAAGCAAGATTTTTAGTTCAAGCCGTGATATGTCATAATTGGAGATGATTATGGCTTACACCTTCATGAAAAGCCTAAATCCACAATCTCAGAAAATTAGAATATTGTGAAAAGGTTCAATATTCTAGGCTCACTCTAAATCAGCTAATTAAGCCATAACACCCCAAAAAGGTCCCTGAGCCTTTAAATGCTCTCTCAGTCTGGTTCAGGAGGAATCACAATCATGGGAAAGGACTGCTGACCTGACAGTTGTGCAGAAAAGCCTCATTGACACCCTCCATAAGGAGGGAAAGCCTCAAAAGGGAATTGCAAAAGAAGTTGATGTTCCCAAAGTGCTGCATCAAAGCACATGAATAGAAATTTTGTGGAAGGGAAAGTGTGGAAGAAAAAAGGTTGCCCAAGCAGCAGGGATGACGGCAGCCTGGAGAGGATTGTCAGGAAAAGGCCATTCAAAAGTATTGGGGACTTTCACAAGGTGTAGAGACTGAGGCTGGAGTCAGGGCATCAAGAGCCACCACAAACAGACGGATCCTGGACATGGGCTTCAAATGTCGTATTCCTCTTGTCAGACCGCTCCTGAACAACAAACACAACGTCAGAAGCGTCTTACCTGGGCTAAAGAAAACCAGACCTGGTTGCTCAGTGGTCCAAAGTCGTCTTTTCTGATGAGAGCAATTTTTGCATCTCATTTTGGAAACCAAGGACCCAGAGTCTGGAGGAAGAATGGAGAGGTACACACTGCAAGATGCTTGAAGTCCAGTGTGAAGTTTCCCACAGTCTGTTTGATTTGGGGAGCCATGTCATCTGCTGGTGTTGATTCACTGTGCTTCATTAAGTCCAGGGTCAACGCAGCCTTCTTTCAAGAGATTTTGGACAAGCTTTTATGGGGATGCTGACTTCATTTCTCAGCAGGACTTGGCACCTGCCCACACTGCAAAAAGCATCAAAACCTGGTTCAATGACTGTGGGATTCCTGTGCTTGATTGGCCACAGCAGACTCACCTGAGCTGAACCCCATAGAGAATCTAAGGGGCATTTCCAAGAGAAAGATGAGAGACATGAGACCGAACAATGCAGAAGAGCTGAATGCCTCTATTGAAGCATCCTGGTCTTCCATAACACCTCAGCAGTGCCACAGGCTGACAGCTTCCATGCCACACTGCATTGAGGCAATAATTGCTGCAAAAGGGCCCAAACCAAGTACTGAGTACATTCTGCATGCTTGTACTTTTCAGAGGTCCGATATTGTTCTATGCACAATCCTTGTTTTATTGATTGCATGTAATATTCTAATTTTCTGAGATTGTGGATTTGCGGTTTTTCATAAGCTGTAAGCCATCATCATCACAATTATGACAAATTACAGCTTGAACTACCTTGCTTTGCATGTAATGAGTTTATCACATATATTAGTTTCATCTTTTAAGTTGCATTATTGAAATAAATGAACTTTTGCACGATATTCTAATATTTCGAGTTTCACCTGTAGCTATCAGATCTACAGTGGAATCACTGGTTCTCTCTAAGGTTGGTTGTTTGCTAGCAGCCATTTCATTTCCCAACTATGTAACATCATTGGTGCTACTGAATGGGGGGTTTGCTCCCTGTTTATATACTGTATAGTAGCTTGCCCTGCCAGTGTTGGTGGGGCTGTGGTTTTCTCCTTGGTAGTTCCTTGTTTAGGGTATTTTTTTATTTATTTATTTGTCTGGTGTGAGTCCCTGTTTATCTATGTGTTGGCTGCTTCTCTGGTCTTTTTATTTTCTTTTTAAGTTTTTGTATTGTCTGTTGTTGTTTTTTAATTTTAATTATGAAAATACAACACAATACATCCAACTTAGCCTTGTTGTACATATATACATTTTACTTCATCATTTATAATCTCCTTACTTAATATATTAAATATGAATTAATTTAATCATAACAACTAATATTTTGACCTTGTCTTCTGCTATATAACAACTGATAAAATTTATTCCATGTTTTATAATATTTAGACTCTCCTTTGTCTTTTATTTCTAAAGTTAACCTATCTGATTCTGCACATGCCATAATTTTTCTTATTATTTTTGTTTTTTTTAATTGTCTGTTTTGAATGGTGTACAAATGTGGTTTATCCATAAGTGTCTATTGATGGCTGATTTGTCTAGATGTCAAGCTTCCAGGAATTCCTGAGTGTTTGAGGGTTTAACTTGGTTTGGGATGTTCACACTTTCCAAATTGAAACTATGATTGTGTTGTGAGATTGGGGAGCTTTCATCATCTCTTTCTACTTCCAGTTGATATTCATGGATGTGCCCTGCTAGGTTAGTCTTCTGCATGTCTGTCTTACATAATGGCTCTTAATCTTTACACTGTATGTTATAGATGACTCCTTTTTTTTCTTCTTGGGTATTTTGATTTATGTAAGATGTTTTGGAGGGCTTTAGTTGGCTTGTATGCTACAGTGATACAGTGGGCTTGTAGTAATCAGTTGTTTGTTTCTAGAAGTTTATGATGTATGGCATTGCTAGTGATTATTTTAGTTGTGTTATAGTGGATTGAGTGACCAGGTCCTTTTTAATAAAGTTACACAGGTATCCATTTTGTTATAAGATGTATAAATAGTCCATTTCTTTTTTCTAGATTGCTGAATAATGTTCTTACACAACTCCTTTTGTGAGAGGTGGGTTGGTTTTTTTTGATGATGGAGCACTAAGTATACGTGAGTTGTTTTTCAATAGGTGTGTTCTAGTTTGCCATTGTTTCCTATATTGTTGTTTTCTTCTTGTTGTCTGAATTTTATTTCTTTAAAGATGTTGTTAGTTATCAGATCTAAGTTGCACAAATGCAGACAACACTAATGACATCACTTTTCATATTTTTTGTCACCAAGCAACTAGATTTTTGTAGTCCAGCTCTGTATCTCTATGGGATAACTAACCCAAAAAGTAAGAGGTGCTAACAGCCATGATTTGCCATGCATTTTCTGGAAGAAAACCTTAACACAGTTAACAGAAAACTAAGTTGTATATATAATGAGAATGTGATCCACGAAAGTTTGTTTGAATTTGATTCTCTTTGAAAAATCACCTGAAGTGTAAGGATGCATCTATTTGTCACTGCTATAGTAGTTATCCACCAATACAGTTATAGCTTAAACAAACAAATGCCCTGATCTATTGCCCTATACATCACTAGAGAGAGCCAATACTTTATCCACTGATGTTTCATCCCTAACGTTTATATAACCCCAGTTAGGATCACACCTAGTCAAAATGGCTGAAAGCAAGAAATCAGGAAAGATGTAGACTATCAATAGCAACAGCAATAGCACTTAAGCTACATACCACTTCATGGTGCTTTACAGCCCTCTCTAAGCGGTTACAGAGCCAGTATATTGCCCTCAATAATCTGGGTCCTCATTTTACCAATCTCGGAAGGATGGAAGGCTGAGCCAACCTTGAGCCAGTCAGGATCAAACTGCCAAACTACAAGCAGCAGGCAGGCAGGATACACGCTGCCCAACTTGGTTAAAATTAAATTGATGGATTTAAGGCAGATAAAATAGATTAAGTGGGAGGAGATATCCTGAAATTTGTATTGTATACCTTTTGTCACTTTGCTCATAGCCTATACTGTATAAGGTTTAAGTGTAAGACACTGTACTTGTGGACCCACAATTATCAGTATAATTGCAATTTCATTAACAAAATATTAGGAAGTAATCATCAAATTCTATATGGAATGGTAAGCATTCCCTTTGTTGATAGATCTTCACACAGTCATCATGGATAAAGCTACAATCAATGAATCCTATAAAGTCAGCCAGGGTAACTTAATTAATTTAATTTGACAAATATTTAAGAAATGGTCACATTTCACCAGATATAGTAAAGTTTAGTAACAGTAAAATTTAGCTTACCTGAGCACAGAAACTTTAGAGGTAGCAAATTGGGATCGAGTTCTGAGAGGGGTAGCAATATTAAGTTTTATAATGAAAACACCAAAGTACATTATACCATTTTCCAGATACTTAGCAGCCACATCAACTGAATAAATTAAATAAATAATAAATGCTACAATGAATTGATAATAGCAAATATTTCATGATAAGAGTCCTCCACTCTTCTACTTGCAACAGAATATTCTATGCTACAGACTTGAAATTTTAGGCTTAGATAACTTAGAACTACGCCGCCTTTGGTCTGATCTAAGTGTAGTACATAAAATTATCCATTACAATGTCCTACCCATCAATGACTATTTCAGTTTCAACCTCAACAATACACGAGCACAAATAGATACAAACTCAGGGTAAACCACACAAAATTTGATTGCAGGAAATACGACTTCAGCAACAGAGTGGTCAATGTCTGGAATACCCTACCTGACTCTGTGGTTTCTTCCACTAATTCCAAACACTTTAGCCTCAGACTGTCTACTGCTGACCTCACCCATTCCAGGGATAAGATTCTGCCTGGTCAGTCCAGTTCTATAGAACTGGTTGTTATGATTCTGCCCAGTTCGGAGAACAGGCAAATGGCACCACTGGCTAGCCCTGCCCCTCCCGACCCCGCCCACTCACTCCTTTCCTGGTATGCACGCCATCAAACTTGCTTGTGTTTGGTAAGTTGCTATTTTTCCTTTTTTTTCCCTGACCATCAGCTGTCCTGTTGTTCTGGGAGATTTAGATTAGCTAGAAAGCAGGAAATGGTAGGATTTCTTGCTTTCTAGCTCATCTAAAAGCAGAACTGAACCTTCCAGGACTGAAGCTTCTATTTTTCAGTGCAGACTCAGGTAGCAGATTGCAGAATCATAGATCTTTAAGGGAATCTGTGATTCTGTGAGCAGCTCAATCAGCCTGCCTGCTTTGCCTGATTTTGGGTAAAAGTTGCTCTTTTTTATGTAAAAAAATCAAAGTTTACATAAATATTCATAATATTTACATACAAGCCATGCCCACCCAGTCACATGACCACTAAGCCATGCCCAGTCAGCAAGCCATGCCCACCCAGTCACATGACCACCAAGCCACACCCACAAAGTAGGCCACACCCACAGAACTTGTCATTAAGAAATTTGAATCCCACCCCTGCTCCATTTCTAAGAGGTCTATAAGGAGTGTGCACAAACGCATCAACATGCCTATCGTCCCTGTCTTAATGTTCTCTTTTATTCATAACTATTCTATGTATTAATGATTATGTTCATACTTATATATATTATCAAATGCATGCTTGACAAAATAAATAAATAAAATAAAAAATGTAAACTTTTATAGACTATATAAGAAAAGACTTGTTAGTTTTCATGATTATTTATGGATTCTTTTTTAAAAAAAACTATCGGGTCCAGGCATATGCAAAGTTCTGGAAATGTATATGTGCATATAGCATGCAAAATGTATTGCATAATATCAATAACCTACGCAGAAATGTTATTTAGATGTTACAGACATTCAGCTTTAGTTACTGGAAGTATGCAAATTTTCTTTTCTTCTGCTTCTTCCTTCTGTTCCACTTTATCCATAGCTATGCACCTTCCTAGCAAATTCATGAATATCAGTAAGTTCTACTTTTCATATTTGACTTGCCAGATTTAAAATCAACATGTTTTAAGCCTATATAACAGGACTGGGGAACAATATCAGGCATCGACTTAGTAGATCCCTGGCACAAAACAAGGTTTTTAAAATCTATTTACAAACTATATGATCAAAAATTCAGAAAGTTGGCAATATCTGACTGCTTTTCTGTAATAGTTTCTAATTAATAAATTGCCAGCAGCCATTGGTTATTTGGTTTTTTTTTAAATCTGTCCCAGTCCTTTAGTAAAGGACAGTGATTCTCAAACCTTTTCTTCACCAGGGATTCCCTTTAAACACTTTCTGTGGCCACAAATCATGGCCATGGACCACCAAGCCCAAATTCAAGATTTAAATGATAATATTTCTTCATACCTTCAAGGACACCCTGTGATGACATCATGGCCCCCTCAGAGGTCCATGGACCACAGGTAGAGAACCACTGGTGTAAGAGATTGCGAAAAAAAATGGGGTGAACAGGAACAAATAAGAAAGTGGTGGAAAATTATTATTACTGTTATTATTATTGTTGTTATTATTGTTATTATTGTTGTTATTATTGTTGTTGTTGTTGTTGTTGTTGTTGTTATTATTATTATTATTATTATTATTATTATTATNTATTATTGTTGTTGTTATTATTATTATTATTATTATTATTATTATTATTATTATTATTATTATTATTATTATTATTATGCACAGTTAACCAGCTAAGGCTGGTTGATCTAAACATGCTAAGGAAGATTGGATCAAGTTGGGACTTAGAAAGGAGACTATCAGAAAATCTGAAGGTCGTGAGTAGACTGTGGGTTGAAAAAAAACTTCCCAGAAGGAACTGGCAAACCATTTGTATATGTTTCCATGAATTATGTATGAAGTCACCAAGAGATGACCTCGGCTCAAAGGAGCTTCCACCTTTACATTTTACATGTGTACTGTGTTCTCTTGGACAGCAGGCATCAGGATTTAAAATAGCATACAATGCAATGGTATGAATATTTGCTTGGTTGCCATGGGCATAAACACAAAGAATGGGCCTGTAATTATATCACTGTCTGACTTGGTTATCTGGGAGTCTCCAGATTGGTTGGACAATGGTTTGCCAGCCAGCTTTCAGCCATTCTGATTGAAGTATAAGGGATCTTCCCTTGAACACCGATCACCAGATCAGACAAGAGCAGATCTGGGTCATGGTTGAGATGGTAGGCAGTCAGCTATTCCCAGGAAGTATATTAAAGGATCAAAGAAATTAAAGCACCCCTGCCTAAAATTTGCCACTAGCATAGGAAACATCAAAGGTTCCATAAATTTCCCTAATTAATATTTAAATGCATTAAATGTATTTTCAAAAATGCATTTATTGAAGGCAGGATGCCCGAGTTCAAAGGTAAGCAGTTGTAGTACTCGTGGGCCTCAAGGTGCTCATAGTACTGCCATACCTGAGCATCCTGAAAAGATTATTTGGGGGTGGGGGGGGGAATGAATAGGACACCTCCCTCATGCTGAAAAAGCAAAGGATCAGTAACATATTGATATACTACTGACCCCACTAATATGACAGACACCATCTGAGGAGATTCTTCATATCCTGCTAAATCAGTGTTTCATGACTGACTGTTTTGTGAATGCTGTAGGCAAGGTTTCTTATTGCAACTATTTTATGAGTTTGCAAACCATACAATCTCAATATTCCCAAAGGACTATTTTAACCCAACATTACATTTCTGTAATGATGGTTCAACCCAGAAACAGAGAAATGGAGTAGTAGTTCTATTCGAGCTATAGAATACCTTGAACCAGTAGTATATTCTTTTCTTTATATCAGTAGAATTCACTCCTTGAATGAAAACTGATTATCAAGATACTTTTTCCAGAATCATGCATGAGCACATTATTGTGGTATTTGGCTTATAGTCAATGACTTTTACAATTTGTTTTAGGCAAAGATATATATTGGCAGACATGAAGATACATTAGGTAGAATACATTTTAACATTATTCTGTAATTCCAAAGCCCCCTTTCATTCAAGGGGATTCGAGAAAAAGCAAAGTTGCAACAACTACCTTATAAAAGGACCACATCCTTCATGGAACAATAATAAATAGAAAGAGAAGATAAAACTATGTGAAACTCTTGAGCAATTTTTTCAAATGACCTTGTACTAAGCAGATTGTACTGCTGGCACTAATTAAGCTTCCTTGAATTTTCTGTTTTCAAGTCAAGGTATTACTTTCTTTTTTTAATTTTTAATTACATTAGCCAACTGCTTAATATTTAATAAGGACCCATTTATCAATGCTTTCATGAAAATATAGTTTTTTTAAAAAAAAATCCATTGCTAAGAAAATTCTATGGACATATCAACAAAATCCCAAGATTCTGTCTTGAAAGATGCTTTTACCCACCACACTCATTACATGTATAAAAACCCAGGGATCTCTGGCATGAGGTAGATATATAATTGACATACTATAGTAGCAAAGCATCTCTCATTGAAGATATTCATTGTGAAATTATTTTGAGGCCTTGTTCAAGCATTGCAGGCTATCACGTGGATAATTCCAAAAGTGCCAGATCTGTCTCTAAATTTTCTTTTTGTGATCATCTACTCTGCAAGAGGAAATTAGCTTGTCCAAGGTGTAGATCTACTCTTGGAGAACTCTAAAGGCTGTTTAATTACATACCTCTGTCTTTTTCATGTCAAGGCCACACCCATCCCTTACCTCATGCCTCTCAGATTTTTTTCCTGCATTATTCTTTTTGCTTTTCTAATGGTTAGATTGATAGATGGATAGATAGATGATAGATAGATGGATAGATAGATAGATAGATAGATAGATAGATAGATAGATAGATAGATAGATAAAGAAAAGAAAGAAAGAAAGAAAGGAAAGAAAGAAAGAAAGGAAAGAAAGAAAGAAAGAAAGAAAGAAAGAAAGAAAGAAAGAAAGAAAGAAAGAAAGAAAGAAAGAAAGAATTGGTTTGGGGGCAAGGAAATTTTAATAAATTGATTTTATTGTTGCACAGTCCTTAACTTCAGCTTAGAATAACCAAGTATCAGAGGTGGTATTCAGCAGGTTCTGACCAGTTCTGAGGAACCGGTAGCAGAAATTTTGAGTAGTTTGGAGAACTGACTAATCCCACCTCTGACTGGAGATTTTACAGTATCCTTTCCCTGTCACACCCATCAAGCCATGCCCACAGAACCGGTAGTAAAAAAAATTGAATCCCACCACTGCCAAGTACCTGTATCTTTTCACATTCCAAAAATTATGCACATGGCAGGATCCTGGCAGATTGATCCATTAGCTTGTATTTACTGCTAATGTTATTTTGACTAAAGCTCAGGGTTGCATTTCAACCAAAGAACCAGAAGTACCTTTTCTTTTCTATCATTATGCTTATCTTATGCAGAAGATGTCTCTCTATGTCATTTATTTTTGGAACAGAAACCACACATAACCTCAAAATGTGGGAAACTACAGCATGTTGTTTTCGAATAAGGGAACATAAGGAAATCAAAGGGGCGGGATTGGGAAGCATAAAGACATGACTGATTGTTTCATTTGCAACAGCATAACAACATGAGCAGAAAGTACCTTTTCTTGGATCATGCTGTAACTGAAAGGTGGTTCGTGTTTACTAAAATAGCCAAAACAATGTAAACAAACACTATTGGTAAGAGATTTCTTCATTACTTGGAAATGAATGCAAATTAAGGTACAACACAGGAAAATTATTAGGCCACCACCCCCCAAGCAGATTAATGAGGCAGTTACAATCTTCACATGGCTGTTATTCTAGATATCACAGGAACTAGCTTTCCAAAGAGAGTATATTAAACTTACGACCACAACAGAGCCTAAAATTTATGTTGCAAAATGAAATATCTGTTGAGCTTTGTGTCATTTTATGGCTTTTCTTGCCATGGTTGTTAAGTTAATCATTACAGTTGTTTAAGTTAGTAGCACGGTTGTTAAGTAAACAGAACAGAACAGAACAGGACAGGACAGGACAGGACAGGACAGAACAGGACAGAACAGGACAGAACAGAACAGAACAGAACAGAACAGAACAGAATAGAATAGAATAGAATAGAATAGAACAGAATAGAATTCTTTATTGGCCGAGTGTGGTTGGACACACAAGAAATTTGTCTTGGTGCAAATGCTGTCAGTGTACATAAAAGAAAAGATACATTTGTCAACAGTCAAGAATCATCAGGTGCAACACTTCATGATAGTCATAGGGTACAATAAGCAATAAATTCATACTAGGAAACAGTCAGTATAAATCGTAAGGCTACAAGCGACAAAGTTACAGTCATACGGTCACAAGTGGTAGAGGATGGGTGATAAGAAATGATGAGAAGATTAATAGAAATAGTAGTGCAGACTTTGTAAATTGTTGAACAGTGTTGGGGGTTATCTGGCTTCCCCATTGACTTTCTTTATGAGAAGGTTGCAAAAGATGCTGACATGACCCCAGGATACAGCAGCTGTTATTAATACAAGTCAGTTGTCAAGCACCTGAATTTTGATCATGTTACCATGGGGATTACTCAATGGCCGTATGTGTGGAAACCGGTCATAAGTCACTTTTTATCAGTGCCGTTGTAACTTTGAAAAGTCAGGAAATGAAGTGTTGTGAAGTAACTGTATTGACAATGTCACATTTGAAAGAACCAAAAACTATTAAGAAAGAAAGATGATGTTGGTATTCTTTTTCCATCCATATTATAGCAAACAAAGCCTGGAATCTATGGTAGTTAGGCAACACCGGCATGCACAGACAGAAGAAGCCTTGTGACTACTGCATGTACTCTTCCAAGCTTTGCCTGTAAATTCCATGGCTTTTTGAACACCAGGTTGTAATCTGTAATGCAGCAGAGGTGGAATAATATTAAATGTATTAATTATTTCATTTAATTAGCATTTTTAGGTTAACATCTCTTTGAAAAGCAGTTCAATTTCTGGTGACTTAATGCACTGATCTGTATAATTCTTGACAGCCAATATGGTTAGCCCACTATTTTCATCCAGAATTTTTTTTTCAAGCTGCCCATATGGCCTATAGACCTGGAACTATTTGGTGGTCTCCCATCTCCTCCTGTTTAGTTTCTGAACCAGGATCAACCTCTCCAGATAGGCTGAGTCCCATTGACACTTTTAAATATATCATAATTTTTTAAAAAAGCAATTTTGCATGTCCTAAGTTCATCCATTTTTTTGTCTTCGCCTCATTTTCCTTTCAGAATATCACCCCTCCAACATACCTTTCAACAGACTTGACAAGGAAAGTGTGGTATATCTCTGGCTTCCTATTAAGTCACTTTGGTTGACTGGGGCTTTTTATGTGACTATTCATTAAATTGGAATGTATTAATGTTCATTTATTTTATTTATTGTTTGCTTTCATCTAGCACCAGGTGCAGCAGAGGAGTACAGCTGGCCTCCAAAAACAGTGTGATATTGCGTGTTTACCCTCTCACACATACCTTGTCCTAACTTATTAGTAATTGGAAAGAATTGCCAGTATATGTTGGTAGTAATGCATTGTGAAGTTACTCCCAGTATAGGAAGCATAGCAAAGATAATCATATTAAAGATGGGTCTGATAGCTGAATGCTGATTTAGTGGTTCAATTGAGAGAATGGGATAGCTTTATATTCCTTTATCAGCAGTTTATTTCCCCCAACAATCTGGGTCCTCAATTTGACCCACTTTGGAAGGATGGAAGGCTGAGTCAACCTTGAGCCTGGGGAGATTTGAACTGCCAAATTGCAGGCAGACAGCAGGCAGTAGAAGTAGCTTGCAGTACTGCACCACCGTAAATCATTTTTGCTCCCTCAAGAAAAAGGTTTAAGCTGACTACTTAGGCTGAAACCCTCTACCCAGTTTCACAGTCATAAGACCCATTGAACTGAATGGAATTTCCAACTGAATAAGTATGCATGAAATTTATGTTGATGATGGGCAGAATTTGTCAGCAAAACATGATTATGCACAATTAACACAGTACAGTGCAACTTTAGAGCCTAATATCCTGAGCAACACCTATAATAACTAGTTTGTCCTTCATGCTAGACAGCTGGAACTGCTGGCTGCATCAGGTTATGTAAGTGAATTTGGGTGATTAACTTAGTTGATGGATCTACTCTATTACTTCCCAGTTTGCCTCTCACTGCTGGATAACTGGCTGTCATGAATGAGCTGTGAAAGGATTTTCCATCACAAATGATCATATGAGAACTAGAAATCCCTTTGTGAAGAACTTACAGATCAATAGTTAAGTACCCAGATGGTACATTTCTGGTTTAAACACTCAAGTTTTTAATCTGGGCATTTCCTCAGCTGAAATAGCCTTCTTCATTTAAGAATGTCACTTAGTCTTGCTTGGGATTACAATCTCACAGTTTTCAACACACATTGGGCAGGGGGAGTTGTTCTTTGCCCAAAGTTTTCCATCATTTTTACATTCCATCCAAACAGGAGGAAGTATTTTGAGAGAGGAACTAACAGTGTGTGTGTGTGTGTGTGTGTGTGTGTGTGTGTGTGTGTGTGTGTGTGTGTGTGTAAGAAGGGATAATGGATGTGGAGTTATAACCTCCAATCCTATAAATGACAACACCTTGTGCATCCAGGCATTCTAGAAAAACCACCTATTTTCAAAGACCTGCATAATGTTCTCACGGCCAAACGTAAAAGCCTAAATATTTATTTGGGGGCATGGAAATTCCAAGGTTTTCTTTAAAAAAAAACAGAATTAAGGTACGGAGGGAAACGTCTTCTCAACAATGCTGTCAGTATGAAGGCAGTAAATCAGTGGGTGTGCCAACCCACAGAGGTCAAGTATACCTAAGCAGCAAATTGGAGTAAACATTTATGAATCCCTAGTTTAAAGATCATGACCCCACCCATTCTTCTTGGCATTTCACCCAGAGGGGGTGAATCATCCTCTCTCCTCAGCCTCCCTTCATGTTGTACTTGGACATGATCAGGCACAGTGGGAGCAGCGGCCCTATTGCAAGTGGTGACTTACTCTTTTCAAACAGGAACGAAGTGGAGGTGCTTTCTGCCCAAAATGAAATGGTGTGCCCTTTGGTTTGGCTTGAGGAATTGCGAGAGAAGATGCTCTCCTTACCTGACATGGACATCTGAGGGAAGGAGGGGTCAAGAAGGTACCATGTGTCGGGCCAGGCTCTCCCTCCAATATATCCTTGCAACAGAACTCCCATAGAGTTGCACCTTTTCCTCTAACCTGTAATCCCGGAGAAGACTTCATGCCCGAGACCCAAAAAACAGAACTGCAGGCTGCAGATTTGTTATTGATTTTAATTCTCTTGCATCTCTTGGCTGATGTCACAGGAAAAACAACTTCAACTGGTAAAACGACTAAAATGATTTCAAAACAACCGAATGAATCTTCCCTCTCCCCTTTCAACATTCTAATAATAATAGCCAGTTTTCAAAGATTCTGTTAAACAAAGCTCCCACTTTTAACCCAGGGGTGGGATACTACCAGTTTGGACCAATTCTATAGAACCAGTTGTTACAATTCTGCACAGTTTGGGGAACCATCAAATCACACCACTGACTGGCCCCTCCCCTCCCCACCCGCCCCACCCAGGAGGCTTCCCTGTGGCCCAGTCAGGGGTGGTATTCAGGGGGTTGGGCGAGGGGGAAGTGGCCTGAGAGCAAAGCTGAATCTTCCTTAGGATTGAAGCTTCTATTTTTCAGTGCAGACTCAGGCAGCAGACTGCAGAAAGATAGATCTGAGAGTGAAGCTGTGATTCTGCAAGCAGCTCAATCTGCCTGCCTGCTTTGCCTGATTTTGGGTAAAAGTTGCTCTTTTTAAAAAAATAAAAAACTCAATCTTTACATATATATTTATAATATTTACATACAAGCCATGCCCAGCCAGTCACGTGACCACCAACTCACACCCAGAAATTAGGCCACGCCCACAGAACCGGTTGTTGAGAAATTTTAATCCCACCCCTCTTTAACCCTCTTTCAAAAGCCATGGGTGACTTTGAACACACAGACAGTCTCTCCCTCTCCCTCTCTCTGTCTCTTGGCCTAACCTACTTCACAGGATGGTTGTGGCAAAAACATGAAAGGAGGGGCACAATATGTGCTGATTTGATCTTTAGAAGGAAAGGCAGAAGTAAAACTAGAAAACAAACAAGGCAAGAAAGCAGACACTAAGTGAATTTTTGGGTAGGGGGAAAGGCTATTTTAGAGAAAAGGGCCCCCAAGAAAGAATCACTATCTATCTTTGCTTCCCAACAACTCTGTTGAATGGATGGGGCTGCAATTCCTCCTTCCTGGGGTGAGCAAGCAGGACAGCCCAGTCCTCCTTGTCAATAAGCACAAGTGGTATTCAGCAGGTTCTGACCAGTTCTGGAGAACCAGTAGCAGAAATTTTGAGTAGTTCAGAGAACCAGTAAATACCACCTCTGACTGGAGATTTTATAGTCTCCTTCCCCTGCCATGCCCAGAGAGCCGGTAGTAAAAAAAATTGAATCCCACCACTGGTTAATAAGGGTTGGTGCTTCCAGCCAACATAGTGGATGTTCCTCCTCTGAGAGCATAATGGCTTTATGGGATGGATTCCAGAATCTCTCTTTTAAAAAAAGCAACCATCTTACTCTGTGAGAAGCAATAACACAACACGTTGAGTTGTGTGAATTCTGAGGTTAGAGGAAGTTTACTCTCCACAGTCACATTCTTCAAACTAGCAGAGATTGATATTGATATCTGCGCTAGGAGGAAAGGAGATGTTTACAGGATCTCAGAAATCACATGGGATATTGCAAGCCTATGCATTCTTGTTTGTTTTAGAAACTTCCTGCTGTTAGAGGATAAAGTTCATGGACTGATGTTGATGGTGTTGATTGCAAATAAAAACACTTCAGCAGATTTGGAAGTTATCAAGTTGGTAAAGATTGTTCCACCTATTCACAGATTAATATACTGTGGGATCCAGTAATCTTTCATTCTCTCTTTCTTTCTGTCTTGCCTCCATAACTTTTGCTTGAAACAATTGTCATTATTTCCTTTCATTGCATCATTGCCAACAATTCCAAACATCTGATCAGGTCATCAAGTGAGGACCTGCTTAAGATGTTGTCATCGGATGAAGTAAGGGGAGGGACAAAGGGGAAGATGGTGAGCCTTGTTGGTAGAGGCCTCTACATGATGGAATGTCTTGTCCCTTGTGCTTGGCCTTTCAGAAATGAAAGCATACGTTTGGACATTTAACAGTTTTATAGTTGGATGAAATTGTTTTTCTTCTATTATTGCATTGATATCGCATTTTGAGAGACTTGTGACCATCCCAGAGTCATAAGACTGGAGGAGTAGATTAAGAAAAAAGTAAAATATCTAGGTATCACAGATAGCACAAATATAAATTATATGCTATTTCAAAATAATTATATTAAAACATGGAACAAAGTTTTAAAAGGTACATTAAAATGGGAGAGACTATAATTGTTGTTGCAGAAAATTTATGCGATAAAGATGAATTTTTGCCTGGAATGATGTTTTTGTTTCAGAAAATATCTGTTTTAACTATTGATACACTGTTTAAACAGTGGCAAAAGAATATATCTAAGTTTTAGGTATAAGATGTTGGGTTTTCCTGATCTGAAATTTTATTCTGCAGTTTGATGTCTGGTTTGAATGAAAGAATGGGTGTTAGTGAGAAATAGACTTTTAGAGTTAGAAGAACATGTCCTGAGATTTGAGATGCATGGTTATTTGTGGTATGATAAAGTTAAAGTTAATATAGATGTTAAAACTCACTAAGTTAGACATGCCATATTGAGAATATGGTATAAATACAAGTCCATGTTGTGCCCAAAACATCTTTGTGGTGCTCAGCACAAGAAATGTTTTATAGACGAGAAATAATAGGCAAACACAAATGGTTAACATACCCGTGAAATATTAGAATTCTGTTAAGGGAATGCAAAATTAAATCACGAGAAAAACTAGTGAAAAAGATATAATTATCAATGGGCTTCATAATTGTTGGTAATGGGGAAAAATTAAAAGATTAAAATAATTTATGGTATTGAGTATTGACTTTGAAACAGATCTGTATACAAATGATGAACATATAATTGTTAAGTATATAAACTTTAACTGAAATTTGAAATACGCAAACAAGTGAAAGAATGTATCATAAAGTGGGGTACAATTTTTCGTTATAATGTAGAAAGGGAACAGCAGAAAAATAATAGTTAAATGGTTTGAAATGTATGCTATGATATAATCCTAAAGAGAATTTGTAGAGATGTTATTGGACACCAGAAAAATTATCTAGAAAGTGTAAAGGTACTTCAAACCTGCAAAAAAGCTAGAAAATTTTGGATTGAAATACTGTACATACTCCCATTCAGAAGGTTTAAAGATACAATTAAGACCAGAAGTCCTCCTCTTGGGACTGATGGACAAATAGTTGGAGAGCTTTGTTTTTGTATATGATAAACACAGCAAGACAATTGTATTCACAAAAATGGAAAGATTTGGTAATACCTACAATAGAGGAATGGTTGGTGAAGATGGTAGAACTTGTTGAGAGGACCAAATTTATGTGTTTGATCAGAGAAAAGACACTATTGTTTATTACTGACTGGAAAACCCTCATGGACTTTTTGAGCTGAAATGGAAAAATGTGCCTATGAATTATGGTGTTGATGAATGTATACAATAGTTTATAGAAAGAAGAGAGTCATGATATAAACTTAGGGAAAGGGATAAATTTACAGCTGTACTTATACCTACTGTAAAAAAGATGGGAACCTGCTGTTTTATATCTTTTTCATTTATTTTCCATTTTTATCCTACTTTTTTCATTTTGCACTTTAGCATTCTCTTTTATTCCGTCCTTTTTCTTTTTACATAAATTTATTTGTATCCTGACTTTATTACCCACATTATCATCTTAATTCACAATAGGTGTTGCATAGTAGCAATTTGAGGAAATCTGATGCTTCAGCTTTAGCAGAGACCCACTAGTGGAAACAGTAATGATGGGTCTATTTTCTGACTAAACAATAAAATATTGTTTTCTGTATAGGTGTGCACACATGTGTACACAACTGCTTTGCACACTAAGGTTATTTACCTGCTAGTGACTTATAGCCTCTATTAGTATCACCATCCATCATGAGGTTATAAGGTTTATAAAAATAATATAAGGTTTACAGAAAATATTTACAGACCCCTCACATCCTGAACATAACTGTTTCAACTCTTTCCCTCAAAACGACGCTATAGAGCACTGCACACCAGAACAACTAGACATAACAACAGTTTTTTCCCAAAAGCCATCACTCTGCTAAACAAATAATTCCCTCAACACTGTCCAACTATTTACTAAGTGTACACTACTATTACTGTTAATCTTCTCACCACTCCTAATCACCCATCCCCTCCCATTTGACTGTTTCCTAGTATGATTTGATTGTTGGTTGTACCCTATGACTATCATTAGGTGTTGTATGTTATGGTTCTTGATTCTTAATGAATGTACCTTTTTTTATGTATACTGAGAGTATTTACACCAAGACAAATTCCTTGTGTGTCCAATCACATTTGGCCAATAAAGTATTCTATTGCATTCTATTCTAAATTTTATACATAAAGTTTATCCTTATTCACAGTTGTATCAACACAGGTACTGCTAGAAAATGTCCTAAGATAATTGATAACTGTGGACATAAACTGAATTATTTTCTCCTCCCACATATACTTAGATACCAAGGAATAAATGAACTAACAATATAATTTTTTACACCTACTGAAAACACTGCAGTCTTCAGTGGGTGCAAAATAAAATTCTATTGTTAGTTCATTTAAGGAAATGGCTATAAGGGCATTTTGAAGCTTTAGGTTAATATCACAAAGTTCATTCTGATAAAGGCTTTAGATTTTTACTGGCACATAGTTGTATTAATAACACTTTATTGATGAACTGTACCATTTCCCTAGAATTTTATAATCTTTCTAGATGTTATATATGTCGGCCTAATTTAAAACAATTAAGATTGATAAAGAATTGCCCATTTAGTAACTTTTAAATTTCTAAACCAAATCTATTTAAATATTTCCTAGATGCGAGGTTTTTTAATGTTTAGAGTTAACAAGCTCTGAATTATGAAAGCGAAAAGGGTCCCACACTTCTAATGCAACCCCCCACCAAAAGCCAACATCAGCAAAGGGAAAGAATATTAAGTTTTATCAGCTCCCAGGATCCACATTCTCAGGAGTTATTGGCTAATTTTCCTCCCTCTGGGTTCATGAAATGGGAAATGCTGCAGAACTCTTAAAAACTCATGAAAGTAACAATGAGAGTATAAAAATAATTGCTAAGGGCTCCGAAGCAAAACACCTAATTTTCATATTAAATTGTATTGCAATCTTGTGAGTTTTGAAAATTTGGCATAGTATTCCTGAACGAAGTGACTCAGCCTAATAAGGAAGTTTTTACATGGTGTGATTTGTCCAATAGCAAATCTTCAATTGATCCCACCACCCCCCAACTTAAAAAAAAACCCCAAAGGCTTTTTGGCAAGCGTAATAATCAAACAGTTAAAACAATTATTGATAGCATGAATGCCATAAGCCTTAGCAGCTAGCCTACAGGCCTATAAAAAGGGTGGACTTCTAGATGTTGCCAAATTACAAGTCCTAGCATCCCTCTCCATTGGCCCTGCTAGGTAGAGCTGCTGGGAAAGGTAGTTCAGCAATATCTGGAGGACTTTAAGTTCCTCACCTGGGGCTATAGCACTCTGGGATCTTATCTAGAAGAAGATTCAGAATTTCCATCAGCATTCTGTACATGATAGCTTTTAAGTATGAATGGGTTCCCATGCTCATAACAAGAATACCATACTCGTTCTATGTGGAACTACCCCTTTCACTTGCAATGTTTGCAAAAATATACTCTGGTTCCATGAAACTAATAGGGGCATCCTTGCTCCTGCTTTGGATACAAATCACTTGCAAAGCCAGAAATGTAAGTCAGAAAGGGGGATTACCACACTGGTAATGGTTAAAAAGACACTGTCAGAACCTGACTGTGTTGGAAAAGTATTGCTGCCAATCTTTTTTTACTGGATTTCCTTCTGAGACCTTTTAGAGCAGCATGATATTCTGAAATGATGGTCAGAATTAAGATAAAGCTTAATCTTCACTGTGGCATATTCATGTGGCAAATACTGAAGTGAAGCCATTAAAAGGGTGAGAAGGGGAGGAGACCAGGCATGGTTTCAGTTCTATAGTCCAGATCCTTCTTTCTATCTCTAGAAAGAAATGGTACGAATGCATTCAGAATCTCAAGGTGGGCCTGAGATTCACCAATGGAATTCCCAGCTTGATGTTTTGTTTGTTCATGGCAAAATGTGTGGGGCAATAGAGTAATGAAGTGGTGCAAAGGGATGTTTATTGTTTTGGAGAGGCAGGGCTTTTAAATAATTGGAGTACTGAGGTAATTTACCTCAGCCCTGAGAATGTTAATATCAGAGAGAGAATGGACATTCGACAAAAAGGCAGCAGTAGGAACAGCAAAACTTATTAGAAAAGCACATGATTTTAAAAGAAAAGAAGAGGGAAGAGCAAATGATATGCAGAACTCTGGAAAGTCATGAGCTTTTCGGTAATAAGCATGTGGTATGTTCCGTCTGGAAATAAGTTGTGCGAGACCGGGTTCCAACAACAACTCTTTTATTTAGAACAGTAAAGCAATGGTAACGGATCAACAACCCAAGCCGCGGCAGCCCTTTTTATAGCGGCTGGCCCGCGGCTTGTGGCCAATGACACCACTTTAAGTGTTCCCACCGTCAAGCAGGCCAATTGGATTGGTTCTCTCGTGGCCAATCCAAGGATGGCCTTTTCGGCCAATCAGAAAGGGGAACTTGGAGGCCTAACAAGTTCCATACCACAAACGGACCATCTCCCCCTTTTGCGTTTCACGTCATACGGTCCATCACGTAGTCACGCAGATAGGTGAGCTTTTTCAAGTCCTGGTTGACCTGGGCAGGCTCAAGTCTTGGTGTGGTCTTCAAGCAGTTTCAGACAGGATCGGCTGTTTGTGCTTTTCTCCATGGAAACTCTCCTGGAAGGGTGAGTCACCCTTGGCCACTCCTCGCTGAGCTCTTTGGGCCAGTTGAGATGGCTCCGCCACTGCCCTCCTGGTTTGTCTGGGTTGGTCAAGCTGGCCTGGCTGTCTTCTTCCAGGAAAGTCTCGCTTCGTTCTCCTGCTCCTGGACTTTCTTTTTGGGATTCATCTAACACATGAGTGCTCTTTTTTGATTTATTTGAGAGTCATTTGTGTAGGAGTTTTGTTGGCTTTGTTTATGGGAGGTTCATTCTCTCCCCTTTTTTTATATTTTGTATTTACCCCTCTCCTTGGTTGTTTTTTGGTCGGTATTATTTTCACCGCTGGTGTGTTATTGGCGTTCGACGATCGTAATGAGAACGAAGCTGGTTGATGTGCCCGCTTCCATTCTATTCCGTCATCAGGAGTAGTCGGTAAGACCGGGAGCTTGTGATCTGGGAGTGATCGTGTGGCTGAAACCTATAACGGGTCCCCGTAAGGTTTTGCATAGACTAGGTTGCCTATTTCAAATGCGCAGTACTTCCTGGAGGAGTCAGGGGTTTATGCCCAGGTATACAGTGGGGTGCAAATCTTTTGAGGCAGGAGCACAATTTCCTACCCATAAAGGAGTTCTGCTGCCCCTTTTGTTGGTAGTGTGCTGGGGATAATGTGCTGTAGGTTAATAAATCGGTTTAGCTTGTCTTGCACGTCCCCTTGCCCATTTTTAATCCAAGCCTTCTTTTTGTGTACCCGAACATGTCGTTCACCCTGCACGTTCGCAGCTGGATGGGCGCCGGCGCGGTAAAGCATGTTGGATACCCTGGGCAGCTAAGTACTGCTCGAAATGCCAACATGGTAAACTGGGGCCCATTGTCACGATACCAATACATCAGGGAGTCCATGCATGGTGGAACAGTTTGTTTAATTGTTTCATCACCACTGCTTCGGTGGTTGTAGAAACCATGGGTATGACTTCTAGCCAGTTGTGCGTAGGCATCCAACCACTATTCAAAAGGTGTTGCCTTTCGTGGCCCAGCAAAGTCAATATGTAGTCTAGACCATGGGCCCTGGGGAGTTCCCATTCTCGTAACCGGTGCCTGTGGGAAGGTTGGCCTCAATTTTTGACAGTCATGGCATGTTGCCACCCCAACATTCAATGTCCTTGTCCAGCCTGGCCACCAGACGTAACTTCTGTCCAGGGCTTTCATCTTAACTATGCCCAGGTGCCCCTCATTCCAACATGCACAAAACATCCTCCTGGAGGTCTGTGTGGTATCACCACTCTGTCACCCCACAATATACAGCCCTTCTCGATTGACAGTTTCAGTCTGTCGGGTGGAAATGGTTAAAAGTCTCAGTTTTGTTCCTCTTCCGGCGCCGACCCTTACCTACCCAATGCAGAATGCGAGCTGTCCAGGGGTCTTTTGCGGTGGCTCTTCGCGACGTGCTGCTGCGGTTAGCTGTAGGTTTGGCCAGGCCTCCGAGTTGGAGTGTGGAGATGGTGGGAGCTGGGTCCTCTCTCCTGATGGCAGTGGGGGCATGGCTCAGGTGTCGGCATTGGTGATGTCTTTCCAGGGTTTGTGGATCAGCGTGTCCGGTGTCGGTGGTGAGGAATTCAGACCACCTCATCGTTCTGTTGATAGAATGTCAGGGTTGGCTTGTTCCTGCTAGGATCCCTAGGCAGGGGTTTATATGATGCAGCGATGATCGAAAAAAGTTCTGCCGTAAAGGTACTGATGGAATCTTTTGACTCCAGCGATGATTGCGAGGCTCTTCTGTGGTCGAAGTTGGCTGTAATTGCGTTCAGATTTGGAAGAGCGTTTTTAAATAGAAAGCGACCAGTGCTTCTCTTGCCGTCTGGTAGCTTGTTCCCGGTGGCCCCATTTCCAGATAGTTTTTTTGTCTAACAACCGATGTAAAGGTTCTGCTATGGTTGCCTTATGGGGGAAGGAACACATTGTAGAATAATTTTTGACAGACCTAGGAATGCTTTGTAAGTCAGTTTTGTTACAGGTCTAGGTGGCAGTTCTTTTTGATGGCCTTTATCTTTTTTCGGTGGGGTGTGTGTCCCTTGTTCATCCTATTAGGTAGCCCAGAAACTCAACTTGGTTGGTTGCTAAATTACATTTTTTCCTCATCTTACCTTAAGGCCTGCGTCTCTAAATCTTCTTAAAGACTTCTCTTAATCTGCCTTCTCTAGTTAGTTAGCGTTTTTTGCTGACACCAGAACGTCATCAAAATAGGGGACGACTCCCTTGATTCCGTTTAACAGGCACTCCATAGGCTTTGGAACACGCCCTGGGGCCAACGCTAATGCCAAACTGGAGACCAGTTACACTTTGAATGCCCCTCTATGTGTCACAATAATCTGTGCTTCTTGCGGTAGTGGGGTCAACGGGTAGCTGTTGGTATGCTTGTGCAAGATCAAGCTTGTAAAAAAAAATTCCTCCCTAGGGAGTGCAACATAAGTGTTGCACTACCGTACTTCGGTAATGGTCTTTGTTGGAGTGCATGGTTTAGGTGGTCCTTATAGTCTCCGCAGATGCACACTGACCCATCTGATTTTACAGGAGTCATGAGGGTGTTTCCTACCTGGCATGGTCGATTGGCTCCTAACACCCTTGTGCTATTAATTTGTTTAATTGTTCGTCATTTTTTGGTTTTAAGGCAAAAGGGATGCGTCTGGCTTTTAACCGGATGGGGGCTATTTTTGATCTAGGCTAAATGAAAATTGGGCTCCCCTTCGTACTTGCCTAGGGTCCCGTCGAAAACATCTTGGAATTATTGTAACAGGCTCTCTTCTCCAGTTTGCTGCAGCAATGCGGTCTTATCCCGGTCCATCCCGCATTCCCCAGGGGCGCGAAACCATTCATCCCTAGCCAGACTAGGGCGATCACCGGATCGATGGATATGGTGCACATGCAAAATTTCGGCATGATTTTTAAATTCGACAACGAAATGTCCAGACCCACTACCGGAATTCGATTTCCCTGGTAGTCTTTTAAAATTAGTCTTTGTTTTTTGTAATTCTCTTTGTTTGATGTCCGGTATCAGGCACCGGATGGTGTTCCAGGACACCATAATGATAAAGACCCGGAGTGACCTCCATCTCACAGGGCTTCCCCTTGATGTTCACCTCTACCTGGACCTTTTTTCCATTTTCTGCCCTAACATTTCCAATGGTTACCATCTGATGCGTTCCTCTCTTTCACTGTTCTTTTGCTTTGTTCCATCTGCTTCCCGCTTGTCCTCTCTTCATTCCTGGGGGGGGGGGTGCTGCCATGTCTTTTTAGGACTATAGCTTTTTTTTTTGTTTTGGCAGACCCCTTTCGATGTTTGTTACAAGCCCTACAGATGCGTCAGGAACCTGCATTCAGATCGTGGGTGGTTGTTTTGGCATCAGCACACGTGAAACCTCCCACCTGTTTTCTTCTCTTTTTCCCGCACAATTTCTTAGCTGATTGAAGTCTATGGCATCTTCATTTTCGTCCTCTCGGATTCGAGATCACTCGTAGTGGGTGGTCAACTGTGGGCTGTTTCTTGCTTCCCTCTGCCTTTCTTCTCTCTGGCTTGGTTTGGCGCGTCTGGAATCGAATTCCATCTAGCGCATGTGGCTGTGGGATTTCTTTGCTGCTTTCGTGGCGGTGCTTCTGCAATAGCCTCAGCTGCGTTATGTTGTAGCCCTCTTCCTTTTGTCAGATCATTCTCTGCAAGCTTTTGGTCAGATATCTCTTGCAGCTCGTTGCTTTCTAAAAACATAAGAAAGCGATCAATATACGACTCCCAATCCTCCTCATCAGGATTGAATGGTGCAGGCAATGCGTTGTTACCGGGCATCTCTCTTGCTCAGTTCAGATTGCCGTGTGCTTCAGTCTCGCTCTTCTACGACGATCCCACCTTTGTCACCAGTTTTCTGTTTGGAAATAAGTTGTGCAAGACTGGGTTCCAACAACAACTCTTTTATTTGGAACAGTAAAGCAATGGTAACGGAACAACAACCCAAGCTGTGGCAGCCCTTTTTATAGCAGCTTGCCCGCGGCTTGTGGCCAATGACACCACTTTAAGTGTTCCCGCTGTTAAGCGGGCCAATCGGATTGGTTCTCTAGTGGCCAATCGGAGGATGGCCTTTTCGGCCAATCAGAATGGGGAACTTGGAGCCTACCAAGTTCCATACACAACAGGGTATTGATCAGATAAGATTTCATGGTCAAGGTGTTGGGCCAGGACTAAGGAGAGCCATGTTCAAGTCCATCTTAGCATGGGCCCTTCAGTCAGTCTCTTTCAGTCCAGCTTATTGTTATTGCTATGAGGAAAAATTGGGGAAGGTTGTGCTATGGGTGCCATCTTGAATTTCTGAAGGAAAGGAATTAAATATAACAAAGAAAAAAAATCATCCTGTCGTGGTTCAAGATAGATTCAGGGCAGACAAAAGAAAGTACCTCTTCTCATCACATAATTAATTTTGGCTTTCACTGCCAAACTCAGTTGAAACAACGGATGGAAACTAATCAAGGAGAGAAGCAACCTGGAATTAAGGAGAAACTTCCTAACAGTGAGGACAATTAACTAATGGCCTTCAGAAGTTGTGGGTGCTCCATCACTGGAGGATTTTAAGAATAGACTGGACAGTCACTTGTTTGAAATTGTATAGGTTCTCCTGCTTGAGCAGGGGCGGACTAAAATACCTCCGAGGTCCCTTCCAGCTCTATTCTAATAGCCATAGCCCCCATGCTAATTTAGTCACTTTTAGAGCCACCCTTCAGTGCCACCTGATGTAAAGATCCTACATCAGTCAATCCTAGATGCTGGAGAAAACAGGGAGCAGTCCACACTAGAAAAAAGAATTGGTGCATTCTAGGTCTTCCAGAGAGAACTTGTGGAATTCATTTGCATTGTATCAATCATCTGCGCTTCACTTTCCAAAACTAGCAAGATGCAACCTGGCTTTTTCTGTAGCATAAATGTGTTAACTGCATTGTACTGACTGCACATACTATTTTTTTCTGCTTTCTGGTTTTCTGCCTTAAGAACATGTTAAGCTTAACAGCAGCTAGGATTATATTTGCTAAAAACTGGAAAAATGAGAAAATACAAACCCAGGAGGAAGTTATTAAGAAAATAAGGGAATGTGCTGAAATGAGTAAATTGACATTTGAAATTAGAGAGCAAGAAGATAAACAATTTTATAAGATTTGGGATCGATTATATCAATGATTAGAAAATAAAATATGGTAAAGAAATATGTAGAATTTTACAATTACAAGGAGAATAGAATTATATAGAATATATAAGGATGTAATATTATATTATAATTATGGGATGGATTTAGGATGATAATGTGAATTGTTATAAAATAAATCAATTTAAAAATATGGAATATCTCGCATAACATGAATGAATAATAGTATAGTCAAATGATTGATTAACAATGATAATAAATGTATTAAGAAATATCTGTTTGTTAATATGGGAATATATACAAACAATTGTAAATGAGGACTATGGAGAAGATGCACAAAAATATTGTAACCAACTGACACACTATATGTATGTAATTGGAAGATGGCTTTATGTTTTTATGTTTTGTTTGTGTATGTTTGTCTAAAAATTAAAAAAAATCTTTGGAAAAAAAAGAAAGAACATATTAAGCTGACACAATTTTCATACGCACAAGAGTGCCATACCAGTTCTCCCTGCAGGGATCTACATAAAGACTGGATAATTATTTTATTTTATTTATTTGTCAAACATGTATTAAATAACAGATATAAGTATAAACATGATTATTAATACATTAAATGGATAAGTATAAAAAGAAACATGTTCCGTTTGGAAAATAAGGTATGTGAGACCGGAATTCCAACAAACAGCTCTTTATTTAACAGTATTGTGACTTGTAGCCGAAAATTTGCTGAAGCCGCGGCAGCCCTTCTTATAGTGGCTGCTCGCAGCTTGCGGCCAATGACAGCTCTTTAAGAATTCCTGCTGTCAGTCGGGCCAATCAAAATGGTGCTTAATTGACCAATCCGAGAGCGGCCTTTTCGGCCAATCAGTTTTAG